>WMED01009208.1:0-14433 GCA_019650415.1 Pipa parva | reverse complement strand
ATTACCCTGGATACCGTGGCTCTTGGTGGTATGCTGACATTACCCTGGATACCGTGGCTTTTGATACATCACAAACACTTTATGTCTTGGTCACAGATGCGCCAGCAAGACGTGCACCAACAATCTGTCTTCTTTTGTACTCTGGTACGTCACCCATAATGTTGTGTGCATTGCAATATTTTGAGGGAAACTGTGCTCTTACCCTGCTAATTGAACCTTCACACTCTGCTCTTACTGGAGTAATGTGCAATTAATGAAGATTAGCCACCAGGCTGGTCCAATTTAGCCATGAAACCCCCCACACTAAAATGACAGGTGTTTCAATTTCATTCATTCAGTCCAACCCCTGTATACTGTACATCTCACACAAATAGATACATTCCTACACTCTTGGCTATACTCTCCAACCAATAAAGCCACATATGGACACTGACTGAGAAAGAGTCAGGGAGAATCAGGACTTGTATATATCTTTCCAAGCGCTAAAGTATCTCTCTAAAGACCTGTATGCTTTACCTTATCCTTACATGTATATACAAAGTGTGGCTTTCTCTACTAGTGTATAAAAAAACACAAAAATACACACATATAATATTGAATTGACACATATAATTTAGAGATGTGTTCAAGCCCCCCCCTCATTACCCAAGCATGTGCTTTGGGGGGGGGGGGATGCACATTTCAGCTTCATGATTCAGTTACATTTCGTTTGGCTAACAGTATTAATCCCTATAAAATGAGATGGTATGTTCTAGTTGTTGGCTAGCTGTTCTTTGAGTAACAGACCATTTGAGGTACACACAGGAAAATATATTATTTAAACAAGTCAGCAGCTTCATAAATAATATGCAGGGGTAATGAATCATTGCCCCTGTGAATACATTAACCTGTTTAATGTAATTTAAGTGCATGAACCTCAGTTATCTGTAAAAGTGTTGTTTACAGATCATATGGAGGGAACACACTGAACATTAGCATACAAGGGCTGGTCACATATCATCAGCACCCGGATAGTCAGGTTATATATTGTCATTTGTATATTTGAAGAGAAGTATACAAGAAGCCATGGTTGTCATTGACAGTCATTACTATCTGATTAAAGAACCAGTAAACCCCCAAAAATGACATTCTGCATTGACCAGACAATTATGCCATCCACAAAAGATTTTGCTAAAACTAAAGTCTTGAAAAATTTTTTTGGGTGGTTTTCTTTATCTGATCACCATTGGCAAACATCTTTGAAATGAACCTCCTCCCCCCCATTCAATTCTAAAGACATTTAAAACTATTAAAAAACATATTTAAATTGTTTTAGATTTTAAAAAAATCATCAATTCTAGAAATGTTGAAAATGTTGATATAAAGAACTTAGTCATGTATTCTGAGCTATTATTTGTGCTAACAGCCCTTGTAAACCAGGGCACACTCATCACTCCTAACAATTAGTGTATAGGTCTGTTCCTAGATTCACTAGTCTCCTCTATCTCCAGCTTGTGAATGCATTATCCATCAGCATGGAAATAAAGAGCTTTACTTCATTCTTCTCTCTCTCTCTCTCTCTCTCTCTCTCTCTCTGTGTAGACATCTCTATAAAAGGAGAAGGGAAGATAATAAATACCCAGATGTTAGGAAGACATCACAAGGTTAACTGCTTTTGGATGGCATTTCCACCCATATGTGTCAGATGTGTGTTGTTTGGTATTCTGATCAAGGACAATCTGCCTGCTTTGTACATGTCATCCTATAGTCATCACTATGCACTAGAAACCTCCTGTAATGTTGAAGGAATGAAGAAGAGGAAGACAGCAATGGTTCCATGAGTTGATTTGTGTCACACTTCACCCAACCCCTATCTCATTCTGCTACAATCACCTCTCAACTCCCCCAAGTTTGTATTGATCTTGTTCTCTATTCCAGTCACATGCTTCGCTCCACAGTAAAGAAATCAGAAGATTCATCACTATGGGCTGTTTCCAGCAGAATCGCAGTGAAGATTTAAGGTAGCTTTATCTGGATAATAAAATCCTCTCCGTTCTGCCAGCAGAACTCATTCCCAGCCGGATCAAAGGAAGGATGTGAGAGGAAGAATAGAGGACAAGATGAAGAAAAAAAAGGAGGGAGAGATGTAGATATCTCTGCCATAAAACTGGAAAGATGATGGGTTTAATAAACACACAAACACGGATTATGAAAGGGGGAGAGGGTTTCATTCTAAGAGATATGAAAAGAGGTATTGTTTAAAGGGAGCAAATACCACCATGATAAATTAGTAAATATGTGAAGCACTAGGGAGGTCATATCTTTGGAAATATACATCCAAGAAAGAACATAGAGGCACTAGGCAATAGGGATGATAAGCAAAGATATAAGCAATAGCATCTGTACTCAGTACACCGAACAAACAAATATTCTCCCACAGGTCTACACACCAAAGCAGAAGATGGTTTAACTCATTGTTTGACAGAATGAACAATGATGCATTGTGGGGAAGAAAGAACGACTATGTTCTTCTTCAGTTTGAAACATATAGACCAGCATTGAAGCAGTTAAGGAGATACATAAGAAACCATGTGACAAGACATTGTGTAAACAAAGAGGTTTACCAGTCTCAGGTGATGATAAAGCCTCAGCTCATGGTAGGCCAAGGATCACCTCCTCCAGGTAGGCTTATTTTAAGAAGACTGCCTATACTATTTTATACAGCCAAGGCTACTGGATTTCATCTCTGCATAGTTTATATATCTTGCTGTTAGGAGACACACAGGCTAAAGTTTAACTAAAATATAAAATCAAAATATACTTGGGAATTATTTTCCAAATAATGGGATGCGTACATTGGAGAGGAAGATGCATTTTATTAGGCAGTAGATATTCAACTAAATGAATGTTGTGAAATATTTAAATTTTCCAATAAAATATCCATGCAAATATGCCAGCAGCCCAACCCTGGAAAGACCTCTAGCACATTTACACACATGTGCAAATACTAGCTTCTAAACGAATGGACTTCCTGTGACAACACACTAACTGGACCTTTGTAGAGTATTCTGGAAAGACCACTAGCACATATACACACATGTGCAAATACTAGCCTCTAAACGAATGGACTTCCTGTGACATCACGCTATCAGAACCCTTGTAGAGTATTATGGAAAGACCACTAGCACATATACACACATGTGCAAATACTAGCCTCTAAACAAATGTACTTCCTGTGACATCACACTATCAGAACCCTTGTAGAGTATTCTGGAAAGACCACTAGCACATATACACACATGTGCAAATACTAGCCTCTAAACAAATGGACTTCCTGTGACATCACACTATCAGAACCCTTGTAGAGTATTCTGAAGAGACCTCTAGCACATATACGCACCTGTGAAATTACTAGCCCCCAATCAAATGCACTTCCTTAAACAAAGAACCAACACACACACACATTGTAGAGAAGCACTTTAGGTTCATATGCACATGCCCAAACTGAAAGCAATGTTTCTTGCACAAACAATGTGCACCCTGTTTTCTCAGTCCACACACACACACTCAACTTAATACTGAATGTATACACACATCAGCTCCACACATTACTGAGAAAGAAAGGTTCTTACTCTATCATGCACAACATCCGCACCACATGCCCTTGCACAATTAATTAAATGAATGAATAAAACAAACACACAAAGGAGTTTCGCCAACACATAAAAAACATATGCACTGCAACGTTTCTATACTACACACAAAATAATTGCAGCACCACACAAAAACCTTCACAAATACCTGCCAATAAGCAAGCATACAACACAAGCCTCTATTCATGCATTACCCGACATATACACACAGACTGCAAACATACCCCAAATTCACACACACCATTAGACTGCAGACTCTACTCAACAACAACATATGCAATTCACACAAGCACTCGTCCATAATACACACATAGGCAAACAGTTCAGCTCTACAAACAATGCACCAACATTTCCACTCTCACAAACACTGATCCACCAGTTCTCTAGAACCCTAAATATCCAATCACTGCTGCCCAACCTAGACATATTTACACGCTTTACTTCACACGCACCATATGTATGCAGTGTTGCCATGCAGCACCTTTTAAGTTAAACTACTCTCCACCAATTTCAACTATCACACGCTCCAGCAGGTTATCATTCGGTATCACTGGGTATGGCTATCACTGACTGAGCATCATCTAGGTTGCGCCTTTGTAATATATACATATGATTTCAATATACTCATGGTTGCAATGAAGACCCAAAGTTGTGTTGAAGATCCACAATGCACCTGGAACGTCTGTTTCGTAGTAAATGTTGCACTTATTGTCCTAAGATGACTTAACTTTTAATTCTTCTATGATTGCATTCTTTACATTGCTCATTTCCACATTATTTTGTTCTGCTTTTTTGCTGTCTTGTGCGCATCACTATCCAAGTATACAATATTCCCCAAAATTGATCATAGCCATGATTCTTCTGCCAGGTGGATAAGACCTAATTCATGCTATTTTCCTTAAGTTTTACACCCCATCCGCCCTCCACGCATATTCACAGCACAACCCAAATAACGCTATCATTTTACCAATGTTGATCCACATTGACACATTAAGCCCATATTCCACATAATAGATGAAATTCCTCTATATTATAAAGCCAAGCTCTTCCCCATCCTAACTGAGTTTTCCCCAGTTTCACTCTCCATGTCAACCCGAACATGTACAACCTTTAACCCTTTCTCTTACAGTCCTTGCCACATTTTAATTTTTATCAATCTGCTACCTTGAGACCACGTCCCCTACATCTTTCCAATTCCATTGCCTTGGGAGCTTTAAACCTAAATCTCCTAACATACATTAATTCCTTTTCCAATTTTTTTTTTTGCCCATTTCTAACACCCACTCCATCCCTAATCCCATCCATACCTGCAGCATCACTTTGTAATGTTCCTCTGGTTTCCGAACCACACACATGTTACATCCCATGTTAGCTCAAAGAGGGTGCGGGTCTACGATGGAGGGGAGGGCTGGTCACCCCCAGCTTTGCTTGGCTTTCTCAGTGATGTGTGCTCAGTGCCTCTACAATAGCAAAAAACCTTCGATTATCCATTCATTGCAGGCAGTTAATCCATGGGGGGAAGAGAATAAAAGTGTGGAGGGAGCCTTGGCATGATGTGGAATAGGCAAACAGTTGCCCCCCACATCTTGCAAAAATGGGGTGCCACGTCTCTTCCCCTCCCAACTATGACGAATCCTCTTCTCCAGGGCTGCCTTTTCTTGATGCCCGAAAAATAGGGTACCAGCAAGGCATGTACGCTGGAGTCCTTCTACAGCTTCTTAAAATTTTAGGGTGCTGATCCTCAGGAAATCTGGGGTGACGGAGTATTCATATTCCACCTGAACACACATAGCTGTGAAGGTCTGTAGGCACCTGTGCCTAATCAGACTGCTGCAGAACACACACATGCATTCTCCTCTGTGAATATCGCTGATCCTCAGCACTGCTAGGAAGGAGGGAGGGAGAGAAGGAGATGGAGGAAGGGAGGGGGAGCGAGAGAGAGAGAGAGAGAGAGAGGGAGAGAGAGAAAGGAGAGGGAGAGAGAGAGAGAGAGAGAGAGAGCAGGAAAGGTAGCTAATAAATATGGATGGTCTTTGGTGTAACACTCAGAGCCAATCTGTTAGACAGGCTTGAAAACTGCTGAGAGCATTTTATGAGAATCCCAGAGCTCTGGCCATGTAAGACATGGGGGGGAGACAGAGTGCACAACACGAGCTTCAGTATAGAGGAATGCCATAGGAGAGAACTGTTGCTACAGTGCAGGCTAGTGAAGACATCTATTCTCAGTGAATAAAGCCCACTGTTCAGTAGGAATGCATTAACCAGTGTTCTGCCCATGTAGGTAAATGTGTGATTCCTTTGTGCATTAGCTGAGCCATTATAGAAAGACATTTATTAGAGTAAATTAATATGTACCAATGCATTTCAAACACATTAACTCCCCTAGTTTCTATATATCTCTACCCATATTAATTCCCCAAGGTTCACTATATCTCTACCCATATTAATTCCCCAAGGTTCACTATATCTCTACCCATATTAACTCCCCAAGGTTCACTATATCTCCACCCATAGTAATTCCCCAAGGTTCACTATATCTCTACCCATAGTAATTCCCCTAGTTTCACTATATCTCTACCCATAGTAATTCCCCAAGGTTCACTATATCTCTACCCATAGTAATTCCCCAAGGTTCACTATATCTCTACCCATAGTAATTCCCCAAAAACCCGCATTTAGATTTTTTTTTAGAACTTGTATTAAAAAACTCAATTTGAAATCCCATAAGAAAGTTATTTGCTGTGCAGGAGTAGGTTTTAATTGCATTTTTTTGTTTGCCAGCTGGATTGAAAATGCTGGAGTCTATGAAGCCCGACTGATCTAATAAGAACATCCAGTGGAAATGTCAGCGTGTGAACATACATGCTGTAATCAGGTAAGAGTAACTTGTCTTACCAGGGACAAAATCACAGTGATAATGGTATTAATTAAGAGCTTCCAATGGGACAATTGAGTCACTTCACAAACATCTATCTGGCCCTTAGTATTCTACATATAGATAGATAGATAGATAGATAGATAGATAGATAGATAGATAGATAGATAGATAGATAGATAGATAGATAGATAGATAAATACACCATGGTTTTATTATGTACAGGGTAGTTTTGTTGTTAAAAATTGGGCCAATAATCAGGTTAACATGAGAGCCATTCCTCTTATTCTTCCCGCCCTGCAATGTGACTGGTCAGACAGGAAGTAAAGAAGGCAAACAGTCATGTGGAGTAGGGCAAGCATATGGAAGACAGGACTGACATGTTGCCAGTCAGGCTCCCAGCAGCACTGAACCAGGTGCTCCACTCGATGTGACATTGCTAACATAGAACCTACAGGTCCCTAAGCAATCTTCAGTGTTTATATACTGAATAATAAAAGGGTGTTTTGTACCCCTTTTGTGTATTAAGGCATAGTGGGAGATATTTATAATACTGGGAAGTGAAACTCTGCTTTTCACTGCATTTTTCATGATTCGCTGACTTCTCACATTGAAAGACAGTGATAATGAGTTGCTGTACGTTCGTTGCGCTGGTGGAAGAGGTAGTGTATTACAGTAAAAAATGGTGATATCTGTGTATTTCCATTATGGTGATTTGATGAATTCCCCCGTTAATCAGTAGTTCAGTACAAATGAACTCCTGCTTCACCTTTTGAACTATGTTTAGTCAATGAATGCTGGGATTTGCAGTTCAACAACAGCTGGCAAGTCTCTAGTTTAAGATCACTGCTGTACTTCATTATGGTTTGGACTACTCGGTGCAATAGGCTTCTTTCATTTTACTTTAAGTTCAGACTGGTGACATTTTGGTGAAGTGGTCTAATTACACCATTATACATTTCAATCAATACCAGTATCTAGTCAACTCAATTTGATCCAGACCACGGATCTCCCATAGTAAGCATTTAAATGGGCTTCTGGCACTGTACATAGTCACTTGTAACAAATACACATGCTTCACAGTAAATAAATATTAAATGTACAGAAAGCACCGCATGATGCCAAGGGAGAAATGTATCAAAGTCATTTCGACATCTTCAATCTATTTCGCTGATATTTGCTGCCTTATCGCCATGATTTTCATGCTAGCTGCATATTTTATTTCAGCCAATTTAGGTAGAGGCAAATCAAATTTTCGGATTAATAAAAAAATCGATATCAATTAATATTGATGCATTAAAGGAGAACTAAAGCCAAAAAAACTTACCTTATATTGAACCATTGCAGTCACAGCTTCATCTGGATTCCAATTTGTCTTCACCGAGGAAGAGCTCACAGCACTTCGGCTGACACAAGAGCCAGCTAGAAGCTCCGCCCACTTATCGAATCAGCGGTGTAAAAGGGTTTCAATGTCATCATGTTTATTGAGGGGCCACTGAGAACACTCCCTGCAATGAGTGTGATGATGTGTGAGCCCTTTTTCCAGACGTCAGCAGAGCTTTGTGTTGGCTTCTCTGTCAGCCTAAGCCAGTGGTGGCAAAACTTTTCAGCACCGAGTACCGAAAAGGTGATGTCACTCACCAGTGCTGTTCCCCAAAGTGCCGGCACTGATGAGTGACATCATTGCGCCTGTGTCGGGTGAGGAGTGCGCTTGCTTTGTGGAAGGTGCGCTCCCCAGCGAGGAAGCATTCCTTCAGTGTAGGCTGCGGATCCTGCCTGAAAACTGTCAGGTCAGGTCTGCAGCCTGCACTGAAGGCAGCAGTGACGACGAGGCGTATGCCCACAGAGAGGGCTCTGCGTGCCCTGTCTGGCACACATGCCATAGGTTAGCCATCCCTGCCCTAAGCACTGTGAAGTCTGCCTCAGTGCAGTGAAATGACAGCACAGTTCAAGCAATAGCTGCAACGGTTCAACTTATTATAAGCAGAGGTGGGTAGTAACGCGTTACCTTTACTCCGTTACTTTTACTCAAGTAGTTTTCTTCAAAAATTGTACATCTGAGAGTAGTTTAAATGTGAAAGACTTTTACTTTTACTTGAGTAAATCTGTGGTGAGAAAAATGCTACTTTTACTCCGTTACACCACACGCTACTCTTTATAATGAGAGTATTGTCGCAGTCGCGACTTTACTATGGAAGTATTGTCACAGCCACAACTTTAAAAATTGTCACGACTTTAACAATATAAAAAAACAGTATAAAAGAGATGTGGTTCATTACTGTTTTATTTGGGCTAATATTGCCTTTATGGTTTTTATTTATAACAAATTCTTTTCAGTCTCATTAAAAGTCATTGTTTCCAGCAATTCAATTTTTCATGGTGTAAATCAGTGATGCCCAACCTTTTTTGGCCAGTAGGCCATATAAAATTGCGACACGCATGTCACGGGCTGCTTCAAGGTCGCGACTTTTAAAATCGCAATCGTAACAAATTTTAAAGTAACAGCTGCGACAATTTTCCATAGTAAAGTCGTGACTGCAACCATATTCTCTTTATAAAAATGCGACTGCGACAGTAACAGTCTATTGCGACTGTTTTTAGCTGGCAAATTCACACTTATACGCAACATTTCAGATTTCAGAATCCAGGCCATGGGCTGGATATGGCCCGTGGGCCATAGGTTGGGCATCACTGGTGTAATTTATTGACAGGAGATGGTACTTTGCACTTACTCACTACTTGAGTAAGTTATAATCAAAGTACTTTTTCACTTTTACACAAGTACATTTTTGGATGCATACTCTCTACTCTTACTTGAGTAATATTTGGTTCAAGTAACAGTACTTTTATGGGAGTAAAATTTTTGAATACTCTACCCACCTCTGACTATAAGATATTTTTTTAATATGTATTTTTTTTTAACTTTACCTTTAGTTCTTAATTAAATCCACCACACTTTCCACTGTTTTCAATGGAGTCCTGTTCCGATCAATACCGCTGATCTTTATCAACAGGGAAACTGATCTGACATAGAAAAATTAGCAGATATTGATATTTTTCCCAATTTATCACTGATTAGATATCGATATACAAGTCAAACTTTTATTCGACTTTGATAAATACCCACATTAGAGTATCCATTCACTTATTGCAACCAGGCATCAGAGAGAAGAGTAAAATGTTAAATAGCAGAGAGCTTAATATAAAGAAAACCATAGCATATTATATTCACGTTGGGTCTTTTCAAAATGGTCGCCTAAACCCGCTCTTTAAAGGCCACTCATATTAGAAACTAGTACTGTGCAGTATTCATATCATCTTGGAAATCAATGTCATCAATGAAAAAATCAATCAATGAATGAAATCAAAGTCATCAATGAAAAAATCAATCAATCAATGTCATCAATGAAAAAATCAATCAATCAATGAAATCAATGGAAAAAAATCAATCAATCAATGAAATCAATGTTATCAATTAAAAAATCAATCAATCAATGTCATCAATAAAAAAATCAATCAATGAAATCAATGTTATCAATGAAAAAATCAATCAATGAAATCAATGTCATTAATGAAAAAAATCAATCAATCAATGTCATCAATGAAAAAATCAATCAATCAATGTCATCAATGAAAAAATCAATTAATGAAAAAAAATCAATTAGTCAATGAAATCAATGGAAAAAAATCAATCAATGAAATCAATGTTATCAATGAAAAAATCAATCAATCAATGTCATCAATGAAAAAATCAATCAATGAAATCAATGTCATTAATGAAAAAATCAATCAATCAATGTCATCAATGAAAAAATCAATCAATCAATGTCATCAATGAAAAAATCAATCAATGAAAAAATCAATCAATGAAAAAAATCAATTAGTCAATGAAATCAATGTCATCTTGGGAATTTAATTCCTGATTTTTTTTTTACATTTTTTGTTTTTCTCATTCCTGGTTTCATCCATCTTTATAAACTGGGGTTTCTGGGGTACCTCATGACTATGTATAATCTAAAGTGCCATAGAAAGCTGGAGAGATGAAGTAGGGGTTTGTTAACCTTTTTTATACTGTTACTGCAAGTTTGTAATCTACACAGGTCTGTTCGGTGGGAAAGTAAAGATTTTATGAAGTCAAATTTTAATGGAATATTGGGAACTAAAATAACTCAGAGCAAAAATTCTGCACTTTTCACTGTGAGTTTAATGATTGTATTGAGAACTAGTAAATTGTACAATTAGATTCAACTTTGATGACCTGTCCAGTGCCAACCTAATCCTAGCCTAGTAACATGTTGTCATGGGCAAATGTCATGTATCTGATCCCAGTTTACTTCTGTGGGGGAGGGGGGGGAGTGTTATTCACTAAAGTGAGAATTTGACGGCGGATTCCTTAACAAATCCACGACTATGACAATTTCCCTTTTGTAAAGTCGCGACCGTGACAATCTTTAAAGTCACGACTGCACCAATATTCTCATTATAAAGATGCGTCTGTTGCAGTAGCAGTCTATTGCAACTGTCTTTAGCTGGCGAATTCACACCTTTTCCTTTCACACTGATAGTTTGGACCCTCTATATGCCTGCTTTTACCTGTGGTAAAGAACACAACACTAAGGAATACATATCATTCGGTATAACAGTCAACCATTATCCACACATTAACATCTAATAGATCTCCCACACAAAAGCAGACCAGTGCTATAATTGTAAATATAATATATTTAGTAAGGAAATGAATAGTCAGGATTCTAAGTACAATTTGCACCTTTTTTACATGATTGTGTTAACTTAGTTCACTAAGGAGTCATAGTACAAAATTCGAACCAGAAATGAACATTCCCAAAATCCACTGGGGTTATTAGACACTGATTTCCACGTGTTACCCAACATTCAGTGCATCTATTACCAAATTGATAAATAATACAGGACTTTCATGAGGATCTCATCTGATCCTAAAGTAAGTTACCTGGAGCCCTTTCCTAAGTAAAGTAATAAACATCACTAATTATTGCTTGTTAGCCCAAGGAAAAACATGGACCCATACAGTCAATAAGGTTACCCATGTCTTCTGGTAGCTGCCATTTTGAATTTAGCAAAAGAAACAACTTGTTTCCTGTGCACACAACCCCGTATGATGTAATACAGGAGAAGTCTGGGAGTCATGGGGGTTAGCAGAAAGTATTGGAGATATTAATCACAAAGAAGGTTAAATGTCCATTTACTGCTTTTAAATGTGTAGAGGGTTAGTGATGAAGCCTTTCTTACCCGCTACTGCTTGGAATATTTTGAGTAACATCCACTGTCATCAGCAGGCTCCAGCCAGTGGGTGGCTGGTCCCTTGTAAATGACATCCCCAATCTTTGATCAGTAACCTGCAATGTGCCTATTATAATACCTGATTGGCCTTCCAGTGTAGACTACCCTGGAAAGAGCATTTGAAACC
The DNA here is from genome assembly GCA_019650415.1 of Pipa parva. Classification (NCBI taxonomy): domain Eukaryota; kingdom Metazoa; phylum Chordata; class Amphibia; order Anura; family Pipidae; genus Pipa; species Pipa parva. Next base: position 2,480 of record WMED01009208.1, on the reverse strand, counting down.
AGGAATCCCAGCGTGTGAGCTAGGTGCTGCTGGGGTCCATGTGGAGACCCACAAGAGATGCTGGGAGTTATAGGCTACCTTTTATATTTCAAATGCATTGACTGTTGCTGACATTAAAGTGAAATGGAACAAAGCAGCGAAATAAAAACATATATATCGCGGCCTCAACACATTAAAGCGTGACATGTGTAACTTTATTTACCCCCCCTCCAAACAGTTCATCGCAACACCATGTTTTAAAAGAAGAAATAAAACAACACATATTATACTTTAAAGACTGGAATGCCACATGCTGCCTGGACTAAATGTAAGATCTTTTTTTATTGCATGTGATGTAGACAGGCAGGGGTGCGTTCTTCCGATCCTTACCTCCCGCTGTGACATCAGCACCACTGAAACCTTGATCACAAAGTGATGAAGTACAAAGTATATTTCTCCCCTCACTTACATTAATATCAGCGGACGATCTACCTAATTAAAGAGCTAGACCAATAGCAATTAAAATGGAATTCCAATCTGCCTGGCAACTACCCTTCTTGGGAAATAAAGAGTGGACTTGCAGGGTGAGGGGCGCATATTATTTGCAGCGTATTTAGAAAGGTGGAACAAATACAGATGTGTGTTTGTGCCAGTGATACGCTCGTTTTGTTGACTCTCGATGGTGAAATAACATTTTACGCTAAATCTGGTGCCTATTTATTGATATGCCCCTTTTGTATCCATAAAATAAAGTGACACATATATTGCATTGTTTAAAAAAAAGAGGGCTGAAGAGCCTCATACTCCAGATTCCTCTTTGAATTATTTAGCAAAGCTTCTGTAACAGTAGAATTGTACCATGGGTCTCCTCTCCGGAGATGGTTGGATTTGCATGTCTCAATTGTGGGGGCTGTGCTGTGATGTTTGGGTAATGTGCTGTGTAAAGCTCTTCATTCTAATGAGCTGTGCAACAAGCAGGAAAGCTTTCAGTTCCTTTACATTGGGAGTCAGAGGTTAAGAGCACGTTGTTCTTATTTACTGCTGAGAAGAGAGGACAGGGTAGAGCAGGAGAAGAGAATTGAATTATTCCTAGGAAAAGGAAAGGTGGAGATGGCAGATTTGGGAAAATGTTAGGTTGGGTAAATATAGGGACAGGGTATGAAGGAGATGGAATGTACCCAGGAAGGGGGGAGTCGGATACAGGGGACGAGGTAACCCTTACATGGGTGTTCAAGGGAAATATTCAGAAAGTGTAAAAGTAAGTTGGTTAAGAAAAAAGTAGTCTTTGATTTATCCCCATTGGGAGGGGTTTTATTGTTTTGCTCCCAACATGCATTTCTTTCATACACATGTTGACAATACCAGCATGTCACTAGGTGAATTCTGGGAATGGCCAGTGGCAATATCAGGATTATATATTCCCATTCCCATACATTAACACAATTTGACGTATCTATATCATTGGAAAACTATGTTTTTATCATCACTCATTAACACGCCTGCAGCATCATTTAGTAGATGTAAATGCACTGGTACTACATGATCTGGTTTTATCTATATGTTTTGTTGTTGAAGGATGAGGGGTGCAAGATTTATCTCAAGGACGGAAACCTCGAAGGCCAGGGTCCAGATGTGGTCTACCTGGGGCATCTTTACCTTTATGGCTGCTTGCTTCCCTAAGAGCTTGTAAGATGGTTAAGAAAAGGGGTCGGCAATCTTTGAACGGGAGGGTGCCATCTCGCTCCCAACTCCACCGGAGAAAAATTTTTGTGGAGCCACAAAGAGGCTGACCTGCAAGCGCCCAATCAGAAGAAGCATCGTAGGTCATGGGCGGGGCTAGGGAGTCACGCTCAGAGCCACAACAAGGCATCTGAAGGCCATTGTTTTTTTAAATAAAGTCTGCATCCCAACAGCTAAAAAAAAAAAATTAAATAATCATCACTCTGCCTTAAAGTCCCTGGAAAGTAAATAATACCGATGAGAGATTCTTTGGTTGGGTATAAAAATGTGTTGGATGCTTTTCTACCAAGTGAATACAGAGGCATTACAGGAACTGATAAAATTGGTTTCCTTCAATAGGACATGGAAGAAAATGTATCTCTACAAGGCTTGATGTCGCAATCAAGCCTCAGTTTTTGTCCTTTCTTGTTAGGTTCCAAATTTAGCTATAATCAAAGAATAAAAGTATTGATTATTACAGGCCTGGAGGATTCTTATCTAAAAATAACACACACGGAGTCTGTTACATATGATAAGCTTCCCAAATTTATTGATTACATGTTTGCGTTTATATACCCAAAAATCATCATTTCTCATCTATTGACACCCACCACTCATTTATCATCTATTGACACCCATCACCTGCTACATGATCTTTTGGTTGGTCCAAAGCTAGTTGCTATGCGAATTATTGGTTAAAACTTGTTATATGTTAACATTGTGGTAGGCATACGTGACAAACCTGACCTGTCCCTTACTTGGCAAAGATCCTAAAGATGTGC
>WMED01009207.1:5264-16450 GCA_019650415.1 Pipa parva | reverse complement strand
TATAGTGGGGAAAAAAAGTATTTAGTCAGTCACCAATAGTATATATATATACACATTAGTGTCTGATTAACTGCCAGAAGGTAATATAGTGGCTTAAATTATAAGTAGCTTGACTATCAGTGCTGGATGTCCATTACTTCAGAGCCTATGGAAGCTTTTTAGTCTTGGAAGAGCAACACACCAAAACACCTGGATGTAACAAATAAGGCTAAGATTAAGACACATCAATGGAGTTTTTTTGTTGTGTTTCTGTGTAAAATTTGTATATAGTTTTTTTTTCTGTTTGCATTGTGTTTCCTGCTTCTGAATTCTCTTCCAACAGGTTGGCAAGGATGAAGAATGTCACATTTGGAGATTTGGAATTCGATCTGCATTCATATCTATACTTCAAAGGTCAGGTGTGGGGGTTAATTTGCCATGTCTACTATTTAGTAATATTGAATTCAAATTTATTAAATTTATAAAGGCATCATGTAAAGAAAAGGGATAGAAAAGTTTGACAACAAGAACATCAAGGACAGAGAGTATGAAACAGGGGGTGATGAGGATATATCATGATGAACAAACCTTGGGCCATTGGAAGGAGAGACCTCCTGGAGTAAATAAAGCCGTAATAGCATATTTATAGAGTTTCATTAAAGCCTGAGGTTAAAAAAGGACTAGAGAAAAAAAAAACATGAAAAAAATTAGATTTATTGGTCAATGAGGCACCAATGAGGAAAGAGCAAAAAAAGGAGGGAAGAAGGAGTAGGAATAAGGTTAGATGGGAATGGGCCATGGGTGGGAAAAAGAAGAGTATGTGTTAGGTGCTAGGGTCAGTATGTGTGTAGGAGGATTGAAACTGAGATTGCCTGGTGTTTGAAAGTGGAGGAAGATGAAGTAGTAGAAAGATGAAGTAGTAGAAGTAGTAGATAAAGTAGTAGAAGAAGAGGTTAGTAGAAAGTTAGCAGAACAGTGTATAGTAAGAAGACAAAAGCTTACAAGATTGTTTCATTGTACAGAGTCATAATGATGGTACAAAACTAGGGGTTAAAAAGGATAAGAAGTCTGTTCTCATCTCCCTTGTTAAACTCCTTTTCAATCACTTATGAAAAGTACCACTAAGGAAGAGCAGAACTTAGCAAAAATAGTTAAAGTTCTGCATAATCCCCAGCTCTTGTACACTCTAGCAAAACACTTTCCTCTCTGCCTGCAGCTTCAGATTCCATCATTAGGCACTCATAAATCTTTTTAATAAGAAACACTTGTGAATATTAAGTCTTAGATATATTTAAATCATTGTTCTGCAAAGAGGATTTTTAAATGGTATTCTTTATTTTAGGAATAATCGAGTCAACTCATTTTATGGCTTTTTATAAAGCCTTAAATTCAGCCTTATCTAAAGGCAGTATTTTCACCCTCATCTGAGTACTCATAAACACCCCTTTAAGAGAGCAATACATAAGAATAAGTATCAGTGTTTTACTTATCATTGCTTCACTCACTGAACTCACTTGTTTGGGAATAGAATAATAAAATGATTCAGCTAATCAGTTTATATTAAAACAGACTTGTGTATACTGTATATGCAAATCTTCTCCTATAAAAGGGAGGTTTATAGAAAAGCAGTATGTGCAGTATATTTTCTTTTCCAATTCTGCAGTAGGTTGTCCATGTATTTCAAATGTAATGCTGCCAGGTGTCCACATGCAGAACTGCAAAATTAGAAATGAGTTCTCTTATATGGAGCTAAATGGAATCCCATTAATCTTAATGCCATGCAACCTGTATATTTATTTGTCAAGGATTTATAGGGATGTATTAGCAATTAAAATCATTTTAAATACCAAACATGAAAGGTGCTGTTCACTCTCTATATGTGTGTTGTGTGTTGTATATAGCAATATTCATAGATAATTTACAATTGAAGATCACGTTTTGCAAATATTTCAATGAACTTTTTTTCATTTACATCTTTGTTCTGTTTTACATTTAAATTGTCATCTGCTTGTTTGGAACATTAACCTAGTAACCAGCCACGGAAAAGAAACAAAAAATATTCATTCATTTTTACTGCTTTGATCTTCTCCATCCAAGAGATGTTTTAATACACACTTATCTTAGAATAACATCTATCTGCCTAATCAATTGTAGGTAAATAGCTGTATAGCTCTTTTGAATCAATAACTGATTTTTTCGAGGAATACAGTTGCTATTAAAATTGGAATTAAAGTCGGAGACACTGAAATTAAAGTAGGGGCAGTGTTAGATTAATTATTTATAATCTGTTAATGTTAATTTGAGTGTCTGATAGCAAAACTAAATTGATGGATAGTAGTTATTACATTTTTGGTAAGAAAATTAATGGGTCAGTAAATGCACATAAATCATCTGCATTAATTTATGGAGAAGTTGCCAAATTGAAGGCCATGTAAATGAGGTGATATCTACCTTATATTTTGCAATAATGATTCTATATGAAGGGCAAATAATAAAGGGGACATGGGTCAGCCTTGGCAGGTTTTGAATTATAAAGGTACATTATTGCAAGAAGGTTCTTACGGACTCACTCAAAAGCTTTATAGGTATGAACCGACAATAAGACAAGGTGTATTTGGCATTTTTAGCAGTTTCAATAATATTTAAATTCCATGTAATATTATAATGGGATTGTCTGTGTAGTATAAATACCACGTGATCATTGTAAAGTAAATTAAGTAGTAAGTATTTGAATCTACTGGTAAAATGGACAAATATTCTACAAACTGTTATTCATGCCATCCTATTTCTTTGGTCAATGTTCATCTTACGATATTTGCTAAGATTATGGCCAGTAGATTAAAATAATTACTAGCGGGTCCTGTAGGTGTCACCCCAGTGTCATTGTGTTCTGTGAGAAGGCTGGGAACTGGGGATGGGGAGTAATCAAAGGTAATATCTTTAGAAGTGGATGGTAGGTCATTTTTGAAGAAGACATAGGGCTCTAATAATTAGTGGACAGGGCAGCTTTTGTTACAGGAGCAATAGTCACACAAGGGTGAATTTAGAACAGTGGCAAGTTAAGCTCAGCAGGAGTTAGTGAAGAGGCAGCACCCACAACATTTTGAGGGCATTCAACTCTGAGATAAGGATACCCAGGGTCAAAGATAATGTTGTCATCAAATAAATAAATTATCTGTTATGAAGTTACACACTTTGTAGCATCATTTAATTAGAACCATTTCTCTATACTATAGACACATATCTACACAGTTTTCTCTTTTACCATCACAGGTGCCTTCCTTTAATCATTTATGCCTGCACTAGTAGAAAAGCACCAGGGATCCACATGGCATGGAAACATCTGTAAGAGGGCTTGCACAGCAGTGCATCTGGGTGACTGAGGAAGACTGTACATTATGGGAGTTTATGCACATATAAGGGTATCTTTAAGGAGCACTTAAACCATGTTTCACATTTTGTACATATCAGTATTTGAAGACCTCTCTTCAATGCTGATAACTGGCATGGCATGAGGCAGAGGACTGTACTGTTCCCTCCTGCTCACTGATACTACCTTCTATTTAGTAGGTTCTCCATAATGGAATATTTCTGCTGGTAATTCCAATCTTCACGTTTTAACATATAGCCTACACAGGTCCTCCTGAATTACCATGTGCTATTTAGGATTATTTTCTTGTACTAGGGAAAGACTAGTATGCCTGGATATGTTTTAGCCCTCACTGACTGAAAAGTCCCTAGTCACATGGATAAAAATCCCAAATACCACAAGCTGTAAGGAGGAAGACAGAGCTTTACCAATAACTGCCTATTCTAAAAACTCACTGTGTTGTTTGCCACTTAGAGCACTCTTGAATAAAAATGGCATATGTCATAGATATTCACTTACTTTTTGGGGAGATGTGTCTGCATATATTTCCTTGTCTGACAATTTCCTTCTTTATACTAATTTAATGCAGTCCGTTATATCTGTTCAATTAATTGCATTTGCTCCATTACTTAAATATTGCAACTTTTTCATTTCTCCTTAAAGCATAAAATAAAATTGACTTATATCTGCTCCTTTTAACATATTAAATAACTACTGCATATGAGAAAATATCACTTTTGATCACAAATTAGCTTTATCACCCCAGGGTGATAGATCATATATCTTAACAGCAACAAAGGAGTCATAGTTTTATAAGCTTTCCTTGGGGAGCACAAAGAGCCCAGGAGAAAACAGGACATGATTATTTTATGCTGCTTAATTGGAAGAGAGATAATTGGGGTAGAACTAACTAGCAAGCATAAAACACAAAGCACTTAGATCTGAATGGAAAGTAAAGTGAAAGTGAAGCTAATAATTACATATACAAAAGCTCAGCTCAGGGGGCAGAAAATGATTGAAGGAGAAGAAAAAACATTGTTTGGTTGGAGGAAAAAGGAACTGTGAGAAAATGTTTAACCCCTTTTATAGAATATCATGGAAAGCTTTTATACCATGGACCATCTTACTGTATATATATATATATATATATATATATATATATATATATATATATATGGTATTAGGGTTTGACATTCTAAGGGAAGGGTGAGAGAATATGTGGGAGGGATGGTGATGACTCAGCCATCTCGATTCACATGCTGGTATCAGCTTTCAAGTCATACAATCAACAGAGAGAATAAAAAATAATTTGATGTGATCAGAAAGGGAACAGTGGTGGATTATAGAAGGGCATTTAGGGGGTCATTGCTCCTAAGGAGGTCCAACATTACTGATTGCCTCTGTAGATTTCCTGGCTTTATGCAATATAACTATACTTGTTTCTCCAACTTTCTCTTATTTGAAGCCAGTTAGCGTCATTTTCCTCTCTGACCTTCATAAACTGCTTGAATCCCCCAATTACAATTTTTCACTTTCCAAGCCATGTGGCAAGCTGCAGTGTGTCATACCTACGGTGCTTGGCAGTGCTATAATAATGCTGTCAGAATGGCATTCTTTATTCTTTCATTGTAGCCATTTACTGGTTGCCTGAAAACCCTACCCTCTACTCTGTTCTAAACCCATATACCCTTTCCCTTTTCTATGTCCTGCTGACTCTATCCATTCATATCCCATCTGTATCTCTCTTTTCCTCCTTCCTACTCAGCCCTTTAACTCCTAAAGTTCAGCACTTTCCAGCAGTTCTCAATTCCCTATTCCAGCCCTCTCTAGGTACCTCTCCAGCTACCTCCCACCATCTGACACTCTATTGCTCCCTCAACCTGACCAGCTCTCCTAAGTTCCCTCCAACCTTCCAGCCCAACTCCACCAGCAACAGTTTCAACCCTCCTGCAATCCTACCACTCATTCTCCCAGTCTCCGGCCCCTCCATCCACTTCGATCAGCATTGAATGCCACAATATTTAAACATTTGAGAGCTCCTGCCTTAGCACATAGCATAGCATATTGCTCAGATTTTCCCTTGCATGCACTTTCTAAAGGGTATGCCACATTTCTTCTGTAAAGTCACTTTAATGGTATGTGCATGATCAGATCATTCTCAGAGTCCATTCTACTGTAACTGTGCAAGACGTAGGACCTTGTATACATTTACAAATGCCTTCTCTTATATGTAGTATTTTTAGTTTAAACTTTCCTGACTTATAGTTTATTCAAATTGATCACTGAATTTTGTGGGATGATTGTATGGAGCTGCCATTTATTTTGGAAGCCTTGTTCTTTCAGTGAGCTTCAGAATTATACTGCTGATTTTTTTTTTACTGCAGTCCTGAATCTATAACCTGTTAGCAGCAAAGCAGATACTGTAAAACATGTGACATCTTTATTACAGAAGATACATAAAGTAAACATGCTGCAGACTTAAAAGAACAGTAACACCAAAAAATAAAAATACCTCAAATTTATATCTACCTTATATTCAATGTGCGCTTTCAAAATTCCTAATTTGTGTAAAAAAAAAAAATGCAACTATTTAGCTTTTTTTTCTGAATTTGTATTATCTGAAGAACTACAGAAAACAATGGCACTGGATAAGGTCTGTTATCAATACCAGACAGAAAACAATAAACTTCATGAATATAACTAAAAATATAATATTTTTACAAGTGCTGTATTTGAATAACTTCCATGCAAAGTCAACTGAACTTTTTTCTTTTAGGCTAGGTTTACACGAGCGTATGATGCGCAGCGCATAAAACGCTAGTGTGAAAAAAAAATATGTCTCAATGCAAGCCGATACTACTTACCTAGTCCTGGACACACTAGGGAATGTTGCGCATATGCTGAGTCCGGAATGCCGTGTGTCACATTTTGGCTGGTGTATTATACGCTGTGCCCAGAATGCGACTACACAGGAACTGATGTGAACGCTGAGGGAGTGTTGACACTGTTGCTGGTAAGTTCAAAGGAAAAATACGCTCGGCATATTTTTCCTTTTCTTTTTTTTCACACTAGCATTTGAACCTAGCCGGGATGAATTCAACATAGTGCGAAGTAAGGTCCGAATTCTTCACCTCACTTCGCACAGACTGTTATGCGCTCGCTGATGTCCTGCACGCGGACATCTGCGAACGCTTTAAAGGGATTCTAGTCTCGGTGAGACCACTCGAGTCGCCTCGTCGAGATTGGAATCCCTTTAAGCGTTTGCTGATGTCCGCGTGCAGGACATCAGCGAGCGCATAACAGTCTATGTGAAGTGAGGCGAAGGATCCGGACCTCACTTCGCACTATGGTGAATTCACCCCTGATTAGTGTTAGTGCTCTTTTAAATTTGTGTTTCTTTAAACACTAGAAGCCCTTTTTATGCTAAAACTTTATAAAAGACACATCATTTAAAACTGCAGGAACCATTGGTACCTACACTCTGTGATTCTTCAGCTAAATATCTGCTTTTACATTTCTGTAAACAAAATGCCTTAATTCTTATACTAGTCTCTTATCTGGCGATATATAGAAATCTCTAAGGAGACCAAATAATCTGCAACCCCTCTGGCCAACAGACCGTCACTTTCTCTTAAAAAGTAAAATAGTTTCACAAGAACTGTCTTTAAAAAAACATGCTGACCATGTTAGCTGTATATTGGTAAATACATGTGCCAATAAAGATGCCAAGCTGACAATTACATAGTTTCCCTGTTTAGACCTAGACTTGAAAAATTTTGAAAGTCAAATTACATCTGGTTTTCTCCAATCCAATGGCACAATATCAGACAAGAGAATCTAAGAAAATCAGTTACAAGGGTCTCGCTACAACTGAGTTATCTAATGATTTATGGGCGTGTCTCTCGGGCCCTGAAACACTGTTCAAACTAATTATATCTAAGCGTTTTTTGCACCATATCTTAGGTTAACCGAGGTAAAACAATCTGTGATAAACCCTGTGAAAAAAAATCACTTTGTATCCAGGCAATGGTTGCCAACTTTCAACACTAAAAAGAAGAAGGAAGACTGTTCCACAATTTCACTGCCCTTTCTGGAAACCTGGCCATGTGTCTTATGTTTTATTCTGTTAGTGAACAGATTTTTGCAATATTTCTTATAAGGACCATTGATACAATTATATATAATGGGTTCATAGCACCCCTTAATTTGCTTTTTCTCAAGACTGAATAGGTGAAATTCTTCAGTCCTCTACTTATCCGTTTCCCTTATCAATTTAGTTGTTTTTCTTGGAACCTTTTCTAGAATTGTAGTATATATTCAAGGGGAAGCGTTACCAATGAATTTTATAGTAGCAAAATGATATAATTTAATCTTAAATCAATCCACTTCTAATTCACAAGAGAACCTTGTTTGCTTTGAAAGCTGCAGATTGGCATTGCATGCTATTGTTTAGTGTATAGTCCATAATCAATGCCACATTCCTTTACCCTTATAGTTTTGCTCTGTTTTATCTTCCCCCAAGTCATATGATTTTAACTCTCAGATGCAAAATGTTACATTATTCTACAATAAACTTCATTTGCCATGTAGCTGCCCAGTCACTTATATTAAGTATATTAAATATGTCAAGATCAGCTTGTAGCTTGAACCATCTACAAACACAAACACGGTATTTGTATCCCAAGCTCTATATTACTTATACATAGTTTAAAAAGTCATATTCCTAGAACAGACCCTTGATGTATTTCACTTATAACAGTGGATCATTCAGGGCACTGACCGCTCAATAGTACTTTCAGATAGTTTTCAATTCATTGGGAAACTGTAGTTTATAAACTTAAGGACCATTGTTTACACAGAAGGCATTTGAATGGCATGATGTCAAAGATTTTGGCAAAGTCCAAAAATATTGGATCCATAGCCACCCCTTTATGCCAGTTTCTACTAGATTAGTTTTGATGACAACATCAGTCTTTCATAAACACGTGCTGATTATTACTTTTAACACATTCTTAATAACTCATGAAGAGTCTTACTTAAATAAATGAGAGACTTATAGGTCCCTAGTTACCTGGTTAAACTTGGTCCCTTTTCTAGTTACCACATTTAGTTTAATGGCACCTTGTTAGTCCATAGCCAGAGATGAAATTCATCAGAGTTCTAAAGTCTCTCTGAATGTTACAAGTAAGATTCCATTTGCTGTAGAATTATGCAGAACTATACCTTCCAGAGTTCTTTGACTTAGAAGAGCGATGTTTTGAAGCAGAAAGCTGCCCCCACAACTTTTGCCAGACATGATGTAAACACCATATTTCTGTGTACATTCAATAACATCTTCTGTTTAACTAGTGTGTGTTAGTATCACTTTAGGGTGAGCACCAATGAAGAGCTAGCATTCACAATTTATTAGAGCACTAAATGAGAAATGGTGATCCCTGTGTCTACGAATTTATATTTCTTCTTACAAATTTTGCAGAGGATATGCTCATGATGGTGGTTGGGTTAATATGCATATGGATCCAAAAATAGATTATTTGAGAGGTCAATCATTTATACCTTATAGAACAATACATGCAATTAAACATATTCTCCATCAACTAATTCTGCTAAGTGCATAAATATTGTACCACCTCCAAAAAAAGGATTTCTCCTATTTTTCACATGTACTGTATATAATTCTTAATATGGTATAGATTATATAATGTTATTGCATATATTATATAATGCTATTTACAAGCAGGGACTGGTTAGAGTCTGAGGGCAGATCATGCCCCTGCATCTTCTTTTAGAATGGAAGATCATGGGGAAGCAGATCTGGAGACTCATTTAGACATTATTTTTAGACTCCAATCCTGTTAAAGAGATTAAAATAGATATTAATATTTGTAAGAAAATATAATTCAAGAGAATGACCTATAATATGGAAAGAACTCCAGTGTGTAATAAAGGATACAATTATTAAAACAGAAATCAAAGGCTGAAAGCTAGGTCCACTATGATAGGATTAGGATGCTTGAACCTAGGAATAAGATGTCAGTCTAACAGACTGAATTTTGGTTGCTTACAGAAGCAGGACTAGAACTTCAAAAATGAAGATAAACATATGTAATCTCTTTTTAAAAGATTATTACATGAACACATGAATAAATATGGAAAGATGCTAGTCGCTAGATAATGATGATAAAAAGTAAATGATGTATTTTCTATTATTAAAGATAGAAAATATATAGTCAAACATTTCAGATTAGCCAGGTGTATGAAGAGTTTTACTCTTTAACTTATTCAAGTTTCATTCATTATCAAGAAGTCAAAGGTAGCCCTGAGGGGTTTATTGTGAAAGAATGTAAGATATTATAGTCAAGCAATAGGTAAGTTAGATGTAGTGACAGTAAATAGGGATTCAAATCAGAAGAGCTACAATTGACTTTAGCATGGATTTTGTAAGAGCCAAACTGGGCAGGTTTCAGCATAACACATTATAAGACATTTGGTAAAGAACTAAATCCCTATTTATGTGATATATTTAATGCCCTAAAGTTAAGTGAAATATTTTCAGCCTAAACACTGGAGCAAGATAAAATTGTGATTCTAAAAAAAAATATAGAAAAAAACCAATGCAGAGACTAATATACTGTACATAAACCAGAGACTTTGTGTCATGTTTCAGAGTCAATATTTGAAACAATGGCTTCTAATGAACAATGATATTGTAGGCGATGAGCTAGCATAGTTGATCTAGTTGGAATCTAAGCACAGGATCAGAAGATGCCAATCACATTTATCTACTGGTTAGACTTAAAAATTGGGGAAAACTTGAATTCAGCAGGAATTTTCTGCAGGATGATCACTTTTTGACTGCTTTTTATTTTAAAAAATGAGATTTTCAGCTATGGCGGTAACCCTGATTGTTTTACTCCTGTTTAAAAATAAGGTGATTATAAATAAAATAATATTTACATGGGACTTGTTCTTTAGATTCAAAAGAATGAATTAAATCTCTTTAAATTCTGTATTTGAATTAGCGTTAAGTACCACAAAGTATAAGGTAGACCTATCAAGAATTAAATGAAGCCTTACAAGGAAATGTATCTCTAAATTATACCCTTTGGTAAAAGATTCTTATAGTAAAATTAAAGCCCTCGACATATAGAAGCAAGAGAATTTGTACAAGAAATATAATTTTCAAATCAGTATTAAAAAAAAAAAAGTAAAAACCACAAAGAAAAACTAGACAAAACTAAAAATGGTGCATTGATAGGATTTATACCTAGTCAAGCTATATACAATGAGAACTAGGGCAACAAACACATTTTAGATATGCAATGACGAGAGAGGTCTTTTGGCTCATCTAAAAAACATTTTGGGGATAAGGTCACACAAACATGCAATAATTATTTGTAAATTGGCCATTGGATATATTAAAGAATATGGGAAGTCCTTGCAACCATTCTTTTTATACAGGGCATCATTATTAATCCCTACAATTTGAATACTCAGTGGGAAGCTTCCGTGAGAGAATAGGCTATTAAATGATTAGGCTGGCCATATTTAAAAAAGTTCCGTTATAAACATTAAGAGAAGCTGTTAATTCAATGTGGGAACCTTTTTACAGAACAAGGTAGAGGTTTGTTCATGCTAGAAGTAGAGGAAAGAAAGAACTTATTTTCTTTTTTCTCTGTGTTGTTCACAGTGGCATAACAGCAGGGGGTCACAGTAGTTGCATCCGAAATCAGGCCGGAACATCAAGGGGGCTCAGTCACTGTGCCACAAACTCTGCTGTCGTAGACAGCGTCTCCATTGGTGCTCCCCAAAATCCCAGTTAGTTTTGTTTCATTTC
>WMED01009206.1:0-16450 GCA_019650415.1 Pipa parva | reverse complement strand
GCGCTCAGCATAGACAGCCGGGCAACGGAGGAGCTAGGTAAGGAGAGAAAAAAGTGATACTCAGCATATAAGACGACCCTCAACTTTTCAGATGATTTTCAGGGGTTAAAAAGTAGTCTTATACGCCAGCAAATACAGTAACTATTTGACTTCTGACACATTTAGTTTTGATGCCATATTTCTCATCACCACAGTGCTGCTTAATATGAAAAGTTCTGCTGAGATTCTGAGACACACCCACTTTTATAATAAGTAAATTATAGCAGCAAGATAATTAAGTTAAAAAAATTTCTGATAAGTAGATTGAATCCACCTGACATCATCTTGGAACACCTATAAGTTGTTGCTTTTCCACTAGGTTTAAAAGGTTTTACAAACTGGATATGTGCTGGTTAGTCTGACATCTGCTGTACAAACACATTCTTTTTGAAGGTTATAAGTGCAGCGCAGATATTTTGAAAGTGTACCTTAAGGGGCTGATTCATCAAAAATTAATTGAACAGGTTAAGTTAGAAAGCTAAGTTGGACATACAAATTCATTCTCCATATTCATTAAACTACCCCACATATGCCACTTTGATTTGGCAAAGTCATAATGGCAAATTTAATGCAGTATGCCTTAGAAGATTCTCACTTTGACAATGGATACCTGAAACTTCTGGAACATCTGCAATTGAAGCAACGTGAAGAAATCTGTGACTTTGCAACCATCGATCAATGGGGTTATATACTGTATATTATAAAATATAGCAACCTCCTCAATACTATATGTTAATAAACAAAGCATGATGTTTGGCCCAGGTTTCTGGACCTTCCTCAAAACACAAAATTACCCAAAAGAAATTACAAATTTCTATAAAGTATAATGTTTAAATTATGAAGTATAATGCTGCGCTCCTAGTGATGCTCCACATCGCCACTTCCTAGAATTCACATGGGAACATGTGCACCTGATCAGAGCTTCCTCCCTGGATGACATGCACGCTCTCCCATGTGACTTCTAGGAAATGCCAACGCACACCTTCACTAGGAGCATGGTTGGAGAGGAATGCGCTCCTGAGAGGGAACGCCTGATTTGGACACCTTAGAGTCGTCAGCAGTGTCTGAAGATGGGGTATGCAACACGAAAGTGCTGTGTAGCACTTCTTTACAGGTAAGAATTTAAACTTTAAATTGAAATCGTATTTAATAAAAGGTGGTAATTGGCATGAACAAACAAATGTTTTGTTTTGTTTTTTACATTTTTGGCTGGACTGTTCCTTTTAAAGCTTCACAGACAAGAAGAATCAATCCTGGAGTACCACTGGCTGTTAAGGCGGAGGACTAGAATATTCTCTGCCCATTTTACAGGAGGAGACTGTTAGTAGTTTCAGTGAATGAAAAAAGAGTTGACTCATGTTTTATGTCATCAGATTCCGGAATGCTCTAGTATCATCTTTTTTTTCTCTCTCTCTGCAGAGAATCTTTCTCTTGTTAACTTTCCACTTATTTTTCAAGAAATTTGGTACATTGTGTTTCTCAGTAACTGAAAACTAAAATCTATCTGCTTGAGGAGGC
Source organism: Pipa parva (assembly GCA_019650415.1). Taxonomy (NCBI): domain Eukaryota; kingdom Metazoa; phylum Chordata; class Amphibia; order Anura; family Pipidae; genus Pipa; species Pipa parva. The sequence goes on along the minus strand of WMED01009206.1, from coordinate 14,893 downwards.
ATCAAGTGCAATGTACTATCACAGAAAATAAAAAATCATTCCCATAATAGGTTTCATTTTAGTAGCTTGCAGGAACACAAAGGATTAACTATTTTCTACACTTCATTTTCATTTGAAAAGTAATATTAGATTTACAGTTCTGTGGAAGAAACCCTTAGCACAGTCACATTTTGCTAGACACAAATAATCATGTATCATATCAAGAACTTCATTACAGACTGTACAGTGTTTCAGTTTGACTGAACTGGACCTGTCAGGTCTACTTAAAGGAGGGCTAAAGGTATAAAACCAAAAAGACTTATTAAAAAACTTACTAGATACAGAGGTGAATTGCTACAGTCACAGTATTAACTGTGTTGTAATTACCCAACACCCGATGCTTCTTCACAGTGCAGGCTGACAGAGAAGCCAGCACGAAGCTCCTCACAACTTGTTTCACCGCTGGTGAAAAATGGTTAAAACATCATCACATTAATTGTGGGGGCCAATGAGAATGCTCCCTGCGATGATCATAATGATGTGTGAGGCCGGTGAAACAAGAGGGAGGAACTTCGCTCTGGCTTCTCTGTCAGCCAGCGCACTGTGAAGAAGTATTGGGTGCTGAGTAATTACAGCTCGGTTCATACTGTAACTGTAACGATTCACCTCTATATCTAGTAAGTTTTTTAATAAGTCTTTTTGGTTTTATAAATTTAGGTCCCCTTTAACAGACTTTTTTAGGAAGCAGGGAGTTGTCTTAGCTGAATGCTAAAAGCACTCAGTTAAGACTAGTAAAAGAAGCAAACTCCCTGCTTTCTTTTCTGCTCCGATGCCCGATTCGAATCTCAAGTTGGGTTGGGTGGGGCTAAAAGGATGACTGACATTAAAGTTCCTCCAATCAGATCCCTTAAATCACAGACTAGCAGAGTTCTGATTGGAGGAGCTATATTGTCAATCATCATTTAGCTTCGCCCAACTTGAATCTCAAGTCGGGCATTGTTACAGAAAAGAAGGAGAGAGTTTGCTTCTTTTACTACAGTCTTAGCTAACAGGTCCACTTTAACTAACACTGCCACTTTACAGTTTACCTTTCTTTAAATACTAATAATTTAAACTATGTATTATTAAGCACACATTTTAGCCATTTTGCCTAGTGATACAGGGTACTTTATGTATAAAAATCTACTGATTTTATTAAAAGCACATTGTGAACTTTGCATGAAGTAGTGCTAAGGGCAATAGGGTCACAGGTGATACTGGCCACACTCTACTTGACTGCTGTTTGTTCAGCTTCTGCAACCAACAGGTAAATCAGTGATTTTCAACCTTTTCTGAGCCGCGGCACGTTTTTTACATTTACAAAATCCTGGGGCACACCACCAACCAAAATGACACAAAATGACACTCTAACACAGTACATATTATACATATAGTTAATAATATAGTTTCTAAATGTAGTTATACTCACTTAGTGTGAAACCTGGGCCTGTTTCGATGAACACAAAAGGGATATCCTGGCAGGAATGGTAGAAAGACAGGGACAGATAAGGGGTTGGGGCAAATCAGAGGCAGAGGACATACACCAGGGGTTTGGAGAGGCAAATCAGGGGCTGAAGGTGGCATATCAGGGGCTGAGGGTGGCATATCAGGGGCTAAGGGTGGCACATCAGGTGCAGGGGATGTACATCAGGGGCTTGGAGCACTATATATATAGCACTTAAAAAAATTATAATCATAAAGCTTCTCAGTCTATGTCAAAATATCCCTTATATAAACAAACCATACCTAAAGACAAAAGACTCGATGTGGGTTTAAACTGTGGAGATCACAAATAAAAGACATATTCACTACTGATTAGTGGCCCAACAACTCAGTTTTAAATGAACACATGGACCCAAGGGGCTTGTCCACCCCTGGGTTATCCTTTACAAATGAAGATGGGTGCTCACATCTGTCATGAGGACCTATGATGCCCCTCCGATACATGTGCAGAACTGGTATGACCACACTAATCAAACTCAAGCTGTGTAAAGCTGCTTCTGGTAGCTAGGCCTACAGCCATCACAAGATAGGAAAGAATTCTGTCCTGGACATAAGAATCTCCTCCTTTCATGGGGAGGAAAAGAAAAAACTATCACAGCTTGTGTTCATTTGTGTCTTAGAGAAAATGATTTCTTGACAAACAGTGGTTGGGACAAGCTTGTGTGAAATTTACAAAAATCGAAACTTTTCATAAGTACTTTTCATAAAAAAAAAAAAATGATCAAAACAATTCGATTGAAATGTTTTGATAAAAAAAAAAATCAATCAAAATGTTGAGATAAAACGGCCATTTTTACATTGAAAAAAAAAAAAATCGATGCTAAATGATGTAGGTATAAATAGGCAGATAGCACAAACCACTTGACATTGCTTTTCCTTCCCTGGGGACGAAAGGCAGGAAGCACTCCTGTCAATCTTCTTGCAGAGCTGACATTAATTCAGATGCTGTCTAGCTGGATTTAATCACATCATCTCATTCTGGATGATAAGCCTAGCTGATCTTTACTTTGTGTCTAAGGTACAAAATAAAGATCTTGAATTCCTGCATTATGAAAGCAATGCGTATCATATGAACGATCCTCCACTTTCCTTTCTCTAAACATATTCTCCTTTTACTGCAAGAAATTCACACATGGGTGGGATTTCTGTATCTTTCTCAGAAATACTCACAAAAACACGGAAAATGACAATGTCCCTTATGGCCTTCCCATTAAAACTATGGCTTTATGGAGCCAATTAAAGTTCTTCTTGTTCTCTCTGACATTGAAGAGTTAGTCACTAAGGAGCAAATTTGACTGTCGAATTCGCAAACAGTGGATTCCCATAGCAAATCCACTACAATTTTCTCATTGTAAAGTCACGACAATTTTCCAATAATAAAGTTGCGACTGCAATAATATTCTCATTATAAAGACGTGACTGCAACAGTAGCAGCCAATTGCGACTGTCTTTATCTGGCAAATTCTCACCTGTACGCAACAATTTGGACTTTAATGAATAACCCCCTGAGAGCTCACTACAAAATATATTAAAATAAAACAGGTAAAAGCTTATAAGTACGGTAGCCCAAAGGACTGTACCATGTGGCACTGTACTTCATGAAGCATTCTGCATGGAAGTATTTATTAAACAGAGACCAAGGTCAAGGTGTGCATTGTAAAGTCTTTAGTAAAGTCTGGTACCGTATATAGCATGCAGTAACAGAGCATTGCTTACAGAACAGCTTTAAATCTAATTGGGTGGCCAGACAGGCCTTAGTTCTATTTTGCATTGCTGACGTATTTTCCTTTGTTATGAAATCCCCACTGCCCTGTTATTGGTGAAAGGCGGTTCCCAGTAGACTTTTATTGTTTTATTTATTTTCTGTAGTTACGAGCCAGCAGTGCTTAATCCACCAGTTTTAGCTCCTTTACCAATACTATTCTTCCTTTGTACCTTTTTTAGCTTCAAGTCTAAAAATATAAAATGTGTCACTATTGTAAATAATAGTTATTAAATAGCTTTAAAGCATGTACGGTTTATAAAAGTATTGCATTATTATAATGAGGACACTATACAGACATCAGCTAATATTTTCTTATATACCATTTTAAACACTTACAAATGTTCTCATGAGCACCAGACCTTTCATAATAAATTATCAGATTTTCAGAACATTACGCAAGAGCTAATTGCCCATGTGTTACTGCAGGGGTCAGCAACCTATGGCTCTTGAGCCTGATGTGGCTATTTTGATGGCCACATCTGGCTCTTTGATTGTAAACATGCAAGCACCGCTCGTTACAGTCTGCCGGCTAATCACTGTAGAGAGAAAACTCTGTCAGCGTTTCCGGGTTGCTAGCCCATCTAGAGCCGCTGACGTCACCGCATTTCCAGGTTGATAGCCAATCTGGAGCTGCTGATGTCACCAATGTGACGTCACATATGACGTCAGCAGCTCCGGATTCTAAAGGGCTGAGTAGAGCCGCACGTATATGGCTCTCTCAGCCCAAAAGGTTGCTGACCCCTGTGTTAGTATAGTTAAAGGTAGAAAATGTTAAAAAAAAAGATTATTTTCTGTACTAGGCCTGTGTTCCCCAATACTGGGGCCCACCGGAGGATCCTCAGGTGCTCTGGTGAGACAATCTTACCCTGATTGTGGCGGCTCCTTCACAGAAAATGGGTTTAAAGGGAATGTATATCACATGCATTCAAACGGCTTTATCCCTTAAGTTAAAAGCTCTGTTGCCCATACCATTTGGCTTGCACTGTGTGCTCTGGAAGGATAGGGTCGAACTCCAATGCCCAGGCAGGAACTTGGAAGATAAGAAAAATCCAAGTAGATAAAAGCTTTCTTTATCTATTATCTCTCATTAAAAAAACTCCTATACGTCCAAACAGAGCACATTAGCACTAACGTGTTTCACGCAAAGTAGCGCTTAATCATAAGGGCAATGTGGCATAACATGCTGCAGTGGTTCCTGAAGCAAAAATTGTACTGAGATTATTTTCCTTAGGAATCACAAGGGACATGACCACATTTTTTTTTACCTGAAAGTGGATGTATTTTGTGAGGCTGTGATTCACTCTGTGCTATTCCTGCTAAAGTTACTTTTCATGTCGTAAGGAAACAGTCTGCAAATCTGCCATTTATTTTAGCTGCTGAAATCTTATCACAGCATTGCCTTATGTGGCAACTGTCTGCAGGGGGACAAAATTCATAAACCGTATTTTTATATTTCATTCTTTATCCCAAAATAAACTTATCTGATACATTTAATTTTTTAACAACAAAGAGACAAAAAATACCAAGCCTCACTGTCTGATTTGTGGTTCATTTTTTAGCTAGTAACCATCACTTAACCACCAATTTCACATGTGAATTTTTATATATTATACAAATTATTTTATTTGCACTTTTGTTTATTCACCATTCACATCTTGAATCATACGGTATCACACTAGGGGAGTTCCCCTGTTATTGTACTTATTTTTAACCAGCGCATCCACCAATTTAATTTTTTTAAATGTTATTTTTTTAATTAGGTTCTTCTAATTGACCTGCTATTAATTTCATAATATTTTGTTTATCCTACTTTAATCTCCTCCTGATGAAACACTCACCAAAGGCAGGGGTGGCCAATTAATTTTCCCATGGGGCCACATGACAGACTGGAATGGTGTTAGAGGGTCTGAGTAATATACTAAATTTGTCAGCACTTATGGCAACTGGTTACACACCCCATATTCGCAGGCTCACATGGGCCAGTCAGAGATAGTTAGTGGGCCGGATGTGGCCCTCAGGCAGTACAACGCCCAGGTCTGACGAAGGGCAAAGTTTAAGTAACAGTTATAGATTTTTAGTTATATTGTTGCAACCTGCTCTGTGGAATAAAAGCAAGAGAGATACACTGTTATTTTAGTGTTGAATTGAAATAGGCAAAAACCAGTGCAGCTACAGCAAGACAAATGCAACAATGAGGAGTTTGGATTGCATTTCCCACTGATTCCTGATGATCTTAATGTCTGTCAGTCTTACTTGGATGCCCCAGTCGAACTATCTATGTGGAAAGCAATTCAGATTGGAAATACAGCAAGCAGGTGCTTTAGTTAACTTATCTGAAAAAAAAAACCTGTCAAACTCTTATGCAATTTTTATGTGTCACAGTTACAGCTTGTGTGAAAGGGTGTAGACCCAGTCATTACTGAAATCAATGGGACACTTTTTTCTACATTTTTTTCTAAAAATATGATCAATGACTCAGTCCAAATTCACCTCGCTACAATTTGAGTTGCATTGCCAAAATAGACGCGGATTCACTTCTCTGGATTGACTAAGTAGAGAATACACTTATGGAACAGGCAGACAGCGGCTAACACTGTCACATGCGTAGTGTGGCATAGTGAGTCAGATAGAAATAGGATGAGAACTCATGTGGAGTGAGTCGAATTTGACAAGTTAAGGGCAGTGACATCAGTCTTATAATATCCCACTAATTGTGTTCTGTGACTATTCTATCTATTTTTATGTCACCTTGTCCCTAGGTATTATTCTCATTTATTTGCAGTCGCCATTGTCACTTTTGAATGAATAGTCTCCATAGGCAACACTGGAGCTCTGCCCAAAACCCCCCAATTCACCATTCTGAAGTGGTAAAGTCAAACTGGTGAATTCAGAGCAGTTCACCTAGTCGCATTCGCACCTTCACACAGAGCTGGCTCTGGCCCTATTGGCGCCCTAGGTGTCCCCCCCCCGCACCCCCCCTCCCCACACAAACCTCCCAACCGGCTGGCACAAATGGGCAGGCGGCGCCCCTAGCATTTGCCTACTCTGCCTAATGGCAGAGCCGGCACTGCCTTCACACCACTCCGCAATTTAAGTAAATAATCGAAGTACCTGTGCATGCAAACTCAAAATGATGTGAAGAGCTCTGTAAGTTTGCGACTCGCGTAGTTGCCCAAATTGGTTGTGTATTTGGCACCTCACAGAGTTTGCCCAATAAGTGAACTTGGAGAAGTGGCGAATAGCTATAAATTCATAGCTCTACATGACTATTCGGACTTTAGTCAATAAGGCCCTCAGATTCTTTATAACTTTGGTGATTTTATTTAAACTTATTGACTTTTAAATGAAAATCCAAAAAGATGTATTCTGTATATTTTTTGCAGGGTAGCAATTTTTTCTGCTAACTCTGGTCTTATTAGATCAGGTCAGCAGATGTTTGTGCATAGGTTAGACCAAAAAGTTATCAATAAAGTCAAATCAAATGGATTTTTATCATATGTGTTTGAAAATCCTTCTACTAATAATCATCATTATTTGCTCAATAATTATTATTAGTTATTATTTGCTCAATAATCATCATTGTTTGCTGCACTGATAAACTCCTGCACCAGGAAATGTGTGTGTGACGTGTACTGGCTAGTTTTCCATGAAAAGGTATCCTCTCCTGGACATTTACAGTATTGCATCCTCTGTGCTACAGTGAGGTTAGCGCAGGTTCACACTGAGGGGGTAATTCAGCAAGGTGCGAACTCACCTTGCGATCCTTCGATTCACCTCGCTGAGACTGTTACGCGCTTGCTTCTCTCCTACACGCGGACATCACCGAACGCTTTAAAGGTATTCCAGTCTCGGCGAGGCGACTTGAGTGGTCGCGAGGTGAGGCGAAGTACCTCTAAAGCATTCGGTGATGTCCGCGTGTAGGAGAGAAGCAAGCGGGTAACAGTCTCAGTGAGGTGAATCGAAGGATCGCAAGGTGTTTTTGCACCTTGCTGAATTACCCCCTGAGGTGCAAAGTCAGAGGATTCAGAGGTAGAAAGCAGTTGCAGGGGGATATTGACCTCTGCTTAATGAAGAGGTGAGTCAAGAATTTCTTAATTGCTATATTGCTTGACAATAGGTAGACAGGGTTTACTTAACCTTTAATACACTGTACTATGCAATAAGTCACATCTGACACCATTCACTTCTTTGGCAAGATAATCTGCTGCTTAGTGAATAAGGAGTAGCAAATTTGTGAGTGTAGCAACCCAAAGTGACCAAATTAACTTCAACAGCTGAATTTGGACTTTGATTAATCTGTTACTTGATGTGACTGTATACTGCACTGATAAACTCCTGCACTAGGAAATGTGTGTGTGATGTGTATTGTAATATTTTCCATGAAAAGATACCCTCCCCAGACATTTTTGCCCTACATACTACTTAGCACATGTGCACAAGTCAGCTTCCCTCCTTTTCTCCTGCATTCCAACTTAATTTATGCGGCCAAAAGGTCAGCACGCTGCTTAAGCAATAGCAGTCAGGCAGCTTTTTCTTCTCGTGTTGCCTGACTTGCAGAACAGAAAGAGGAGGGGGAGTGGGGGGGAGGAAATTGTCAGCTTTCAGGAAAACTAATTAAAGAAAGCAAACTGTATTATTTCTTCCCTGAACTTTTTTTTAACTATTTGTGTCAGCAAGTATTTCCATAGTATAAAGGAGTTTTGGCTTAGTATAAAGGAGAGTTGGCTTAGCATAAAGGAGTTTTATATGTATGTGTGCAGTTATATCAGAACTATAGTGCCCCTATAAGGCAGTTATTGACTAAAATGAGCATTAGCTGAATGCAGACATGTAAAATTAAATGGAGAAAAAAAGAAAGCATTAGCTGAATGCAGACATGTAAAAATAAATGGATAAAAAAAGAAAGCATTAGCTGAATGCAGACATGTAAAAATAAATGGAGAAAAAAAGAAAGCATTAGCTGAATGCAGACATGTAAAAATAAATGGAGAAAAAGAAAAAGGACAGACATTACTGGTGCACGGCTATTCTAATAGCAACCGCTGGTGGCGCTGTGGCACAAGCAGTGGGTGCCAAATGGACAATGCACTATAATGTATTCATGCAAAATGTAGCCATTACTGCACTTCTCCTCCTACCGATAACATTTCAGCAAAAAGGAGAAAAGATCGCGAAGTTAAAAAGTCGAACCTAGGCGGGGCTTTACGTGTTTTGTCCCAGCTCGGCACAGGTAAGAAACAAGATGGCGGCGCGGGATAGCGGTAGTGAATAAACAAGATGGCGGCGCGGGATAGTGAATAAACAAGATGGCGGCGCGGGATAATGCTAGTGAGGAGGAGGAGGAGGATCTGGTTTCCTATGGGAAACCCTTAGACCAGTATGAAGAAGGTAATGTGTTCGCTTTGTGCCAGCTTTGTGGATGCATTGGATCAGCTGGGGAGGGGGGGTGAGAGGATCAGGGATGCCCCCGTGTGATGTTAGTACGGTAGTCAGTACTGGTACATGGCATAAAACTAGGGCTATAGCAGTTGTAGCTGAACTACAATACCCAGCATTCACCGGGAGACGCCTGCTACAGGTGTATGATATTGTAATCATTTAGATTGTAAGCTCTACGGGTCAGGGGCCTCCAGCCTCTCGTGTCAACCGCAATCTAGCACTTTACTTAGATTGTAAGCTCCTTGAGGCAGGGACCTCCAACCTCTTGTGTCAATCACTGCCTAGCACTTAAAGTGATGTACCCTTGTGATATTTTACTTGTATTGTTTAATGCACTTTTCCCTTGTTTGTATTGTACTTGTGTTGCTGAATTGTACAGCGCTGCGTAAATCTGTGGCGCTTTCTAAATAAAATTATATATTGTGGGGGTTATTCACTAAAGTCAAAATTTTTAGTGACAAAAAAAGTCACTGAAGTCAAAATTGTTGGCGTATAGGTGCGAATTCGCCAGCTAAGGACAGTCGCGTCTTTAGAATGGTAATGTTGTCGCAGTCGCGACTTTACAATGGGGAAATTGTCGTGGATTTGGTATGGGAATCCGCTGTTTGAGAATTCAACAATCGAATTTGCACCTTAGTTAATAACCCCCCGTGTTATTTGAAGTAGGAGGACAATAGCTAATAATGTCACAGTTGGTTTCATCTTGGTGGGTAATTGTTGTAAAGTATAATGCTAAACATGGTTATTGAATGGATTTTATTGTGATTGTAAAATCAGGAGTGTGATAGTAGGACACTGATATGAGCCTACAGGAGTTTGATGCAGACATTTGTCTCAGCTCTCAATTAAGGGGGGAATTCTCCATAGTGCGAAGTGAGGTCCGGATCCTTCGCCTCACTTCGCACAGACTGTTATGCACTCGCTGATCTGCACGCGGACGTCAGCAAACACTTTAAAAGGATTCCAGTCTCAGCGAGACCACTTGAGTCACCTCGAGTGGTCTTATTAAAATCAATATATTAAAAAAAAAGTTTATTTATTGGTTCTTACAAACCAAAAGCTCTATCATGGAATCAGGAGGACGTAGTACTTTTACATTTTCTTTTGTTTATGAGTAATAGAACTAGGGATGAGTTTATATTGTTATTCCTTTGTATGTATGTATAATTTTCTTAGAAAGCGCCACAAATTTACGCAGCGCTGTAGGGACTTCCAGAGTTCATTACTTACAAGCATTGCTTCCATGTGTTACTTTGTAATAGAGTGCTTTATCTCATTATGCCATTTAAGGGATGACCTGGTTTTTTAAAAGGTATGAAGGAAACCAAGCTAGTTTAGGCAGAGACCCCTAAGTTTGCTCATGGCTTGTACAGTAGGATAGGAATTTACATATACCTTTCTCCATTCTAATACAATCAAGCATAAGTAATTTTGAGTTCAGTATACTGTATTTGCTAGTATGTCAAACTGTTAATTTCAGTGTGTTTTTTTAAATATATTTATTTTATAAAAATGGACAAATCTTTATAACTTTCAGTGTATTTTTATATAAAGAATTTAGTTTTATAAACTACTTGTGTTAATCTGTTGTGCTGTAGGAAATTATCTGAGTCCAATATTACCCCTTATTGTAGGAGAACAACTTAAGAAACCAGTTCCTATTCAGGACCAGACAGTCAAAGATGAAAAAGGACGATATATGCGATTCCATGGAGCTTTTACAGGTGGATTTTCTGCTGGGTACTTTAACACTGTTGGTTCTAAAGAAGGTGAGTTACAATGTGTTTTTGCTATTTTTCTCCGTAAGTTTTGAATATAAGTTATTGGAATTATTCATTTAATTTGTGACTGTTCTCTTATAGAAATAGTCTGTTTCCCACAAAGCAAGCAAGTCAGGATTGCTGTGCTGGTAAAAAAAACAGGCATGACCCTACAAATAATACTGTGACATTTATAATGAAAGTAGATCAGATTTTTTTACATTGCTACCCTGTTTGTCTAAATAGTATTTATTGTTTAAAGGCAAAAAAAAACTGCTTCTACTTCTGTTGCTAGGCGTTTTTCTGTAAGAAAATGCTCTTAGAAAAATACCTGGTGAAACAAATGAAAGTTGCTGTTGGAAGAACTTTAGGTGTGGGGCTGTCCCTTGCTGTATACTGGTGGTTTTACACTTTTGTTATATATTCTGTGGGTGCTGTTTGAAGTTCTAGCCTATGTCTTTCACCATGGAGATCTGGACTTCAGCGTTAGCCAATGACCCCACCTCCTACAGTTCACTGCTGGTGCATGTACCTCTGTAGTATTGCTTCTGTGTATGTGCATATACATACCAGTGCTACTGCACATTTTTGCACTGGTAGAGGCTTTCAAAGAAGTCAGAGGCAAAACTTTGGTCTAGATGTCCCCTTTCTACAGGACAGTGATGGATAACTATTTCTTCTTCAACAGCTATTTTAGGACTAATCTTTATTTATAACTAAAAAAAAAAAAATGGTTTGAATTTCTTTCTTTAAAAATGTTGAGCATCAGATTTTCTTGTTAATGCGAGTACAAAGTGTAGTACCGATTAGTGCTATATTTGTAGTCGAACAATGATCATTTTGAAAGAAAGCTTCAGGGGAAACAATCTGATGTTTACCTAAGAGCAACAACCTTCTGTGTTAGTTTAACACAGTTAATGTGAATAAAGGAAAACTAAATTCACGCCACAAGGGGGAAAAAAAACAAAGGGGACCTATAAGTGTACAAACAATTAGGACTGGGGATAGGGACAATGAATATCACACCACTACTTTTCCTATTGTAATCTTAGTAATCAGTTAAGGACTAATGGTGCTAGGTTATAAAATAGACTTGTATAGATGGGAGGGTAGGGATCGATGGGTCAAATAAACTTTATTAACCTGCACACACACCTTATTTATGTATTTAGTGAAGTGGTTAAAAAACTTTTATTGAGATTTACTAAAAAAAAACAACAAAAAAGGGGTGATATAAATGGTCTTTCAATACGAAAGAAAAAGGAAGGGGTAATGTATTAAAAAAAATACCTATAATGATCCACAAAAGCAGATGGTATGTGAGGATGGAAGATGAAAAATCAAACATTTCTTTGACCCATCTGTCCCTACCCTCTCTTCTATATAAGGGGACCTCTAAGGTCACAGACACCTTAGTTTATTCTAAATCTACATAAAAAAATATCAGCTATCTGCTAGAAATGATCACTTTAAGGGGGGAATTCAGGAACCTCCAAAGTGAGGCGCGTAGTGTTCGCCTCACTTCGGAGGTTCCTGAATTCCGCCCTAAGTATGTTGTTAAGGCTTACCATTACTATAAAAAAAAAAAAAGTGCATTCGCTTTTCTGCAGCTTACCTGAGCAAGCTTGGTGCATCTGTGCCCTCTTGATTCACTTTTTAAAATCTTTAGTTTGGGCTGCAATGTCATTTTCCATCTACTACTTACTGTATTTCACATAAGACATCAAGGGAAAGGAGTGTTACACATAAACTTATTTACGTTATCAAGTCTAAAAATGTGCTGTATAGGATTTAACTGTTGCAGAATATTTAAAATACTGTTATACTGAAAGATGTTTTTTTTTTTTTTTTTTTTAATTCCCCTTTAATTTAACATACACTGCATGTGGTTTTATATTGTCCTATAAGATGTCCTTTTAAAAGAAAATAATTTTGCTGCTGAGGGAATTATTTAGCAGAAATGGTAAATGAATAGATGTTGCAGGATTTTGAATCTTTATGGAGCCGTCCTTTTCTAACTAAATTCTGTACCTTTCACAGGCACAGGCTCACTTCCAACGACAAGAAAATCAATAAAAGTATTTTAATGCTTCAAACATTGTAATTAGTAGCGAGACGCCCTGGTATGGAGAGGAGAGTTTGCAGATTTACTATGATATTTTTCCATTTTCTTCTGTGTAGCTTTAACACATTTTCTAGCGATCATATAAACAAATAATAGGTTTAAAAGCGCAGCCAAGGAAGGTTCATAATTTCAGTGTGAATTTTTTCATTTTCTCCCATTCAGGTTGGGCTCCATCTGCATTTGTGTCATCCCGTCAAGCAAGAACTGAAAGGGCATTTAGTAGGCCTGAAGATTTTATGGATGATGAGGTACTTTATTTTTAATTTGGGTGGAAGGCAGAATAAATGACAATTTCACTGGCAATAATAATAATGATACATTAAACTTGTATTTAAAATGCTTTCTTCAGGCATATTTATATTGTGTTTGTTTCCACCAAACTGTCATTTTTTTTAAACAAATCGAGTGGCAGGAGCAGGTGTTGGGTAAACTTAAAAAAAAAAAATCACATTATGAAATGAACATGTGACTTGCTGAATAAAAAAAAAATAACTTTTTGCTCCCATTAAGCAACACTTGTTTTCACACTTCTGCAAACTTGGCATGAAAGATTTAAAATGTTTGGGTTATTTTTAATTAGGATCTTAGTGAATTCGGAATAGCACCAAAAGAAATTGTAACATCAGATGACTTTGCATCCAAAACCAAAGACAGAATAAGAGAGAGAGCCAGGGAGCTTGCTTCTGTGACTGCACCGATTCCTGGAGCAACTGTACTTGAAGATTTAATTGCACCAGCAAAGTAAGAGCCATTCTTCTAATCTACAACATGGTTTGGTATTTTCCTACCTGTACACATCATACCATATCATTTAAAAGACTAAGTTGGCAGTTTTTTTTTTAAGTGAAAAAACCTTTGTTTGAAGTTGAATTAGTGATTGTGCTGTTTTGAGGTTGTTTATTCTTCCTTGTGGTTACATCTTTTGTTTGTTGAGTAAACAAACCCTCGCCCAGTCCTATAGTTTTCTATAGAACTCTAGATAATACATACAGTATTCATCATGTGCACTAGAAATCATGATTCGATTGTATCCTGCAGAGTCACGACACAAACAATGAACATCAGAATGTCAAGATGATATTTTTACAGGTACTGCATCAAAATAACTGCCAATCCAAACATAGTGTTACTACTCCTTTAATTAAGAGGCCCATATATTATGTTTATTATATAATACATTGCATATGCATACCGGTACTATATATAGATATATATAATTTTTTTTGCATCTGTGGATTAACACGAGTGTTGCCTTGTAACCTGATGAAAGGAGAATTAACTCTCCAAAAGCTTGTTTCATTTTTTTTAAAAGACTGTTAGTTTAATAAAAAAGGTGTCACCTAATACTGCAATACTCATATATATTTTTTCACTGAATTGTCTGCTGTAGAACCTTATTCGATTGATTCTTTTTTTTTTTTTTACTGCTGTTTGTGGAATGAACTAACATGATTATTTTAGTAAGCACTACTTTTCTGGCATAGGAATTGCCTACTTACATTTAGCAGCTCAATAGGCACTGCCACTTATTACACTTATGAAAGCAGAATGCAGAAAGAGCAATCACAGTGACATGCACAGTAACCAGAGAGTAGTTTCCATTGTTTTAGAAACAGACCAGCAAGTAGTTCTTGAGTGCACAGAGAGAATGGGCCTCACTTTCCCTCAGTGACACTCATATTATATATATATATATATCTCATAATCTCTCGCCGGTCTCGTGAATGCACATGTTTACCACATTAGCGTGCCACTTATGTTAACATGCCATGGTCACGTGCGCCGGACGCAGTTAGATGCAGGCGCACTCCTGTTGTTAAGCTAAAACTGTACTAAAAGAAGCAAACTCCCAGCTTCTTTTCTGCTCCAATACCTGACCTGAATCAAAAGTTGGGTTGGGCGGGGCTAAATGATTGACATTATAGCTCCTCTAATCAGATTCCGGGATTTAAGTGATCTGATTGGAGGAACTTTAATATCAGTCATCCTTTTAGCCCCGCCCAACCCAACTTGTGATTCAAATCTGGCATCAGAGCAGACCTGACAGGTCCAATTTAAAATTTATGCAGCTGGCTTTTGTAACATACACCTAGCTGCAATAATCTTTAAATGTTTCAAAAATTTGCAATGGGCTGCATTTGCTCCCAAAGCACATTATAGCAACATAACAGTAATTGAAGTGGTCCCTGCTAGATTGTGATTTAAGGGATCAGATTGGAGGAACTATAATGTCAATCATTTAGCCCTGCCCAACCTGACTCAGGAAAGAAAAGTCAGGCTGAC
>WMED01009205.1:0-16451 GCA_019650415.1 Pipa parva | reverse complement strand
GTTATGGGGCAGACAGCAAAGTTTATTTGAAATATTGTATTTGTTCCCGTTTTGTTTTTTTTTTTACTTTAAAGGAGAGCTAAAGTAAAAAAAATTTTAAGAGTTAAAATACTTACCTTATACTGAGCCGAGTGATTACAATCACAGCATGAGCTGTGCTGTAATTAGTCAGCTCATGATGATTCCCCCGACGCTTCTTCACAGCGCTGGCTGACTGAGAGTCCAGCGCCGCAGCTTCTCCCATCCTGTTACACCTTGGGTGTTTCAGGGCTTAAACATCAACATGTTCACTGCGGGGGCCAAAGAAAACGCTCCCCGCAATGAGTGTAATGATGTATGAGGCTGGGGAAGGAGAAGAAGGAGCTGAGCGCTGGCTTCTATGTCAGCCAGTGCTGTGCAGGAGGTGTCGGGGGAAGCATCGGGAGCTGGCTAATTATAGAACAGCTCATGCTGTGACTGTAATCAATCTGCTCAGTATAAGGTAAGTATTTTAACACTTGTTTTTTATTTTTTGACTTTACAGGTATGTGTCCTTTAAAATAAGACATGTGCAATGTGCATAGGGATTTTCATAGGTATTTTAAAGTCCAGCCCTCCGTTGGTCTGAGGGACCGTGAACTGGCCCCCTGTGTAAAAAGTTTGGGGACCCCCGCTCTAGGCCAAAGGCAGCATCAGTGGAATATGTTCTTAGTGATCATCCAGCATTGCAGAATCCCCATAGTGCTGTTCATTTATGTGTTTCAGTGTGTTTACAGTATATGATTATTAAGTCTGTACCATACTTCTCAGCATCCCAGTATTGTGCTTTCTGACGTTATGATACTGTACATAGATACTGCATATGTTCATATCCCTTCATGTTCATTAAATTGTTTGCAGCAATCTCCCCTGTAGTGGAGCTTCATGTAGTTGCAGTTAATCTTCAACATTTTGTATAGTATACATATTGTATATTATAGCATGTTTGCTCACACTGCACTGCAGTTTATTGTGTAGTTTTACTGTGCCACTAAAGTAAAGCTTTATTCATTCTGTACCCCAGTTTTAGCCTACTCCTTTATTTAAAAGATTTATTTGGAGCTTGTGTCAGTGAATTGTTCTAGAAGGAGTTTATCTGTCTGTCTGTATTATGCCCTCTGCTCACATAAGGAAGACAGAACAAAATTCCTTTGGGCCTGCACTAGAGGAACTGTGCCTCACAATATTGCAAATAAACTTTTGGAAATCCTGCATAAGCTGATGATAATGGAACAGACTTGAATTATTCTTCCTCAATAATTTTATGGATAAGGCTGACCAAAATTAGGTCTTTATTAAACACTCCTGATAGATCTATTATGGTAGATTGAGTTAAACTCAACCCGTAGGTCTTCCAATTACCAATAACTAATAACCCAGAGTGAAAATATCTTTTAGATCTGCAATATCTTAAAGTGAATTTATCTGAATAAAATGATCTTTCAGTTTTTAAAAATAGCCTCGATATCATGTTAAACCAACTACAATGATCAATGATAAGTAACTGCAGGAGCTTAGTGATAAGTGAATGTCTTTGTTCAAATCTAGATTTGGATGAATTGATATTGATTCATATACAAGTGCTGGTCAACGAATTAGAATAATTTGAAATAGTGCAATCATGAAATTCTTTGAATGCATTTTTTGTGCAGAAAGCAAATCAGGTGTTCACCACACCTGTCCTACTCGTTAGACTAATCACAGAAGTCGTTACCTGTAGAAAATTTGCTCAGTTGAGCTTTCCAAAAGGCCCATTTAGGCCATTTAACTGTGACACTGTTGTTTTATTGAATTAGAATAATGGAGAAACCGTTTCATTGAATTAGATTAATTTTTATTACAATTACAATCATCACTTTCTCAGTATTTTGTGGTTGCCCCCTTGGCTTGTACGACTGCCTGAAGTCTCCGCGGCATTGATTTGACCAGCTTGTCGCAAATTTCCGCACTCACAGCTTCCCAGGCAGTGGCGATGTTCTGCTTCAGTTGGTCCAGCGTAGTAAGCTTTCTGTCGCGAATTTTCCGCTTGACGATGGCCCAAAGGTTTTCAATGACATTCTGCACAAAAAATGCATTCAAAGAATTTCATGATTGCACTATTTCAAATTATTCTAATTCGTTGACCAGCACTTGTATATGAGATTGCTCACTCTCTTTGTACTATTTTTCTGAGAAAAAAAAAAATCCACAGAACATTCAGTTCCATATATGCACTCAAGACAATGGACAGTTGCAATGGGGCATATTTACTAAAGTTGAAAATCTCAGTCACCATTTTCAACAGTTATCAATGTTATTTTGGTGAATTTGGGTCATTTCGCTGCTAGCTATTTATCAAGCTGCAATGTTTATGTTATGTTTATGTTATGGCACCAAAGTATGCGGTAAATTTAGGATACTGAAATACATATGAATATTGATATCTGCTGCAGTGCTTACAATCCCTACACTGGTGGTTCACAGGACCCCCACAACTCCCCCCAGCATCAAACCCCCACCTAGTGCAAATAATCATTAACCGGCATATAAGCAGTTAAATTATTTAAAAAAATTATTTCCATAGCACTATAAAAATAATTATTTTAAACTCTACAAATCACATTCCATAGAACCCCCAACATTACCCCTCACTTAGCGCTAAGTTGGGTGGGGAGGATCTCTTAAGCACAGGAAGCATTCCATAGGAGCTGCTTCCCTCCCCCTGCCCCTCTGTGTCCCTTTGGAGTAGGGGGCATGTATTATTAAAAAGAAGGGGGCCCTGGAACCCCTATTTCACCACCCTTAGTGCTATGTGGGGAGTGATGTTGGGGGGAGGTGTGTGGGTCCTATGGACCCCTATTAGATTTTGTTAGTATGGTTTAAACTAATTATTTTCATAGTGCTAATCATTAATATTACAGTAGCGCTATGTAAATAATTGTGCTTTAGATAATTTAACCACTTGCTTGCCAGTTAATGATTTTTAATGTATTTAAAGGGGTAGTTTTGGGATTTTCTATTGTAATAGTGATTGTTTATACATTGTTGCAGTTAGTGTCTGTTTTAGAATACTTTTATTTATTTTTTTTGTAGCACTGCAATTTAGAATAGATCTGAATGGCTTTCACTAGGTCTAGGGAGGCGAATCATTTTGAGCGATAAGTTTGAGCTTAGTAAGCAAGAAAAGTTTAGTAAATAGTCCTTGAGCGACATTGGTTATTTGATGTATGAATGATATTGGTTAAAATAGGTGATATAGGTGTACAGCCATAAGCAGTGTGGGGAACCCAGAAAGGGGTTTAGTAAAAAGGAGAAGAGTCCGATATAGGGAAAAAAGGTATTTGATTTCAAAACTAAAATAAATTGGACTTTAGTTTATATACCCCGTGAGTTTGTATATATCTAGATTTAGATATACATACATAAAAAACAAGTATGAACAGGAGTTTGTTCTCCTGCCTTGTAATGAATGCTGATAAATTCTTTTTTTTTTAAATACCGTAATCCTGTAAGTTCCTCCTTATAACAAGATTTCATACTTTCAGTAGTGTGACAAATCTTTTTATGAAATGCATCATGAGTGATGTTGAGGATTTGTAAATTTTTTTTCTTTAAACAAGAATAGTTTCCTCCCAAGGTTTAAAGCAACTCTTCCTATAAAAATAAGTGTTTGGAATCGTACAAATCCTAGGTAGTTTTTGCTCCTTGGGAACAAAACTTGTAGGAATGTCTTCAGTCACTTTAAGGTTGAAATGTACAAAAGCCAAAAATCATTATTTATTTATTTATTTATTTATTTTTACCTTTTCACCTGGTTTTTGCCTGAAGATCCAGCAAAAATGTAGAAAATTATGTTTTAGACCTTTTTGCCCATTTTACGCAAGAAAATTGGGTAAAGAGGTTAAAAACATAATTGACCTTTTCACCCATTTTTGCCCAATTTTTAGGTGAAAAATGGGTGGAAAAGTAAAAGAAATAATTTTTGACTTTAGTAAAATTCTCCCTAATTAGACTAAAGGGAGACTTCATGGGTCCCTGATTTTGTACCATCTCTAAAAATTAGGATTTTGCCACCCAGTTGTGGCAATTACAGTCATTATCTTATTGGCATTAAATACCTCCCTAGCAAGAAGATACATCACCCTGGCGAAACAGCAATTTTGTCTATAAAATGCCATTTTCTCCTGAGCAGCATTGGAAAATAATGGTTGACTTGTCAAATTAAAATCTTACTTGAGCAAAACTCAACTTGGACATTTGACTGAATTTATTGTTTGGGAATGCGAAGAATTATAAGTAATGTAGCTCAAAGCTCAGCTTTATAAAGGGGCAAGTAGAGAACATTATAAATTTGCTGCACTTATTTGTTATAAAAACAGCAAAAAGAATCCCATCTGCTGTCACCTCAACTTGACGCTGGCAGAAATAGAATGGTAAATTGATTGTTTTCATTACCACGTTTTGATGGCATTTCCTTCTCTTTGAGCTGTTCTAGCAGAAATGTACACTATACCAAATTTAAAAGTAGTAGTATATTGTAAAAAAAAGTATTATTGTATTGCAGCAATGGCAGCTCTTACAATAATTGCCTTTTAATAATTACTCCTCTCCCTAAAATGTCTGTTCTGTATTCACATCAAGCATTTAAATGGAAAAAAGGACAGATTTCAAATTTGTGTATAATTTTCACTAGGACCTCTGTATTGTACACAGGACATTTTACCAGTAGTTTACTGAGAAATCACAATCTATCCTAATTCCAATCTATAAACAGGCATCTCATGCTTCCTTTATTTAATCTTTACAATCATTTAAATCTTCATCACTGCCCCAGACACCAGTGGACACATTTAGTTGGTGGGGTGCACATAGCTCTGCTGTTATGTTTTAGATAAATGACCTGCTCAGGAGCTTCAGCTGGACGTCCTAATAGGGACACTCTATAATTTGGCCAGCAAGAATGCGGCTAGGATTTAAAACCCAATTATTTCCATAGCGCTACTAGCACTATATAAGTAATTAGGTACAACCCCAGCTATTCTAAACCCACTTACAGTAAAAAGCATTATCATTAGCAATAATCATGCCTCTGTCTTAAACTTCTCAGGCAATGCCACTGCACCAGAACAAAATCACATGGAGGAGCTAGACTGCCTCTAAAGTCCCTTATTATTAGGCTTAGGGAGAGTAAAAAGCAAAGACGAGAGTATAGGTGATACCTTTTATTGGCTAACGGAATAGATGGTAAATGCAAGGTTTCGAGGCTCCTAAGGCCTTTTCATCAGGCAATAATATGAAAATGAAACTATTTTATACAGGAGAGTAAAAAACTACTCACAAAGAGAGTGAAACTGGGAAATTAGTACTAATTTGAATACAGTTTATATTCTCATCAACAGGTGGCACTGTGAAATTCTGTAAATCTGTGGATTAGTACTAGTTTCAATACGGTTCATAATTCTCGCCAACAGGTAGCAGTGTGAAAATCAGACCTTAGCCAGTCCCATTTCTTTCTGTGGTGATTTAGATAATACATCTTTTTGGAAGTATGCTTTTCAATTCTAAATACCTCAATACCATACTTTCTAGGCACAATTTACATTTTTGGGAAGCACAGATTGAATATATAGTTACTATAAATACATGAGATGCATTTTTATTTTTTGCCCTTACTGTTATTCTAACAGTGAAAATTACATGTCAAATATCCCTTTGAGACTGGATAATTCCTTAAAAAAAAGAAAAGTAAGTGTTACTGTTCCACATTCTGTTGATATAGTCACTATCCCTTTAAACATCCCAACCAATACAATGTTTGTTAGTTGTTGTAACATTAATATGTTTAATATTAACATCAGTTATTCACGATTAATATATTTTATTGTCCGCATTAACACGATGAACATTTCAACCTTTGTCTTGGAACTCCCTTAAATTCTATTTTATGTTCAATCACATTTGTATTATAAATACATATTTTTGGGGATTTGGAATAATGTTTCCAGTGTTTTTTATTAGATAATTACTGACCTGTATTTGCTTAGTGTATTATGCAGTCCATTTTTAAATTTACTGCAGTTGTATTCATTCATTACTTAAGAAATATATTTGTACTGCACATTTCCTTTCCCTATGACACTGAAGCTCTCCTACATACATTTCAAAATTCGATTTGCTTACACAAATTAACTTAGTTCAGGAATCCCTCACAAAAGTTTATGTTCAACCTAATTTCATGAGAATGTTCCTCTACCTTAGTACTCCCAGTTACCATGTTTGTCACATTATTAGAAAATATTGCACTGCAATAAAGGAATATATTAATTGTCTCTCCATAATAGACCTGTCACACAATTGAACTCTGCTGCTATTAACAAAATAACTGTCTTAAACATGAAAGAAACTTCATGGACAAGTGAATATTACTGAAAGGGACCAGTGTAATTCACAAACTTTAATTAAACTGTTTAAGCTTCCAAGGGCAGATTATAGTTTTGGTAAACTGTTATCTTAAAGATATATGGAGGTGAATAAATGAACATTATTCAGATGCAAGACATCACACTGAAGGATCGATTGAAATGTTTCAAACTAATTTTATTCTTTTATCTATTAAATCAAATTAATAGAATCTGTGGGTAAAATTGGGACATGGACTGAACAGTGTTTAAAACAAAGTCAAAGTCATATTGATCAAGCTCTGTATAATCTTTCCTTTAATTGCACAGAATATTCAAAATCCTTTAAGACCACTCAATTTAATTGATTTCCCACATGTTCAGATCACTTGATGCTTCTTAATAACACGCAAAGAACATATATGAAGCTGACATATAATCCATTCAATAAAACATAAGACAAATTACATTCTTTATTTTTTAAAGGAGTAGAAAAAAAGTATTTTTTCCAGAGGATTGTAGCATTAAATAAGAAAACTGTAATTTGATTGTAAGCTCATGCATTCAAAGTCTTCATTCCTACTGCTCATTGATACTGATTCCCACCTGCCATCAGTGTCATGTCTACAATATGATGCAGCAGCTTCCACATCCAAGATGGAAGCCACAAGCTTGTGTCCTAGTTTCAGCAAATGGAAAACCCAAACCCAAAAGTACTGAAAGGGCAGACTGTCTCAAAATGGCATTACACAACTAAAGGCTAGCAGCACTTATAAAGGCTGTGTAGGTAATAAATGCCTAAATATCCTTACCAGACAATTTTCCATCTGCAGCTTGTTGATAGAACATGGTCATTTTCTCTCTAACAATCCTTACATCTCCTACCTGCCACTATCCCACTTTCTAAATTGTACTTCCTAGATCAGTTGTCAAAACTAGAAAGAGTGTCAGGGGATTATTTTCTAAAGTCCAAATTGTTGCGTAAAGGTGTGAATTCGCCATCTTAAGACAGTTGCAATAGACTGCTACTGTCCCAGTCACGTTTTTATAATAGGAATATTGTCACAATCATGAATTTACTATGGAAATATTGTTGCAGGTGTAACTTTAAAATTGTTACAGTTGCAACTTTACAATGGGAGAATTGTCGCAGTCACGGATTTGCTATGGGAATCCGCTGTTTGAGAATTTGACAGTCGTATTTGAACTTTAGGGAATAACTCCCACAGTAGGAAGATGTCAGGATTGCCAGTAGATGTATTACTAGGATGGGCAGTTAGAATATTTTGGCATTTAACATGTAAACTGCCCTTATAGGGGATGCACCTTAGATCTTGTTTAAAACATGCTGCATTTATACTGTAGGGGAATGCTGTAGGCATCTCTAACTAATCTATCAGCATGTTCTTCATGAAATGTATCTGACTTTTATTCTATTGAATTTTAGGCATTGCTTATTTAACAGTTACATTAACATACATCTTTCTAAACTTTGAACCTTTTGCAGGTCATTGATAGGCCTGCGGAGTGACCTCTTCACTCCACAATTGCGGTGCACTGCTTCTAGTTTTGTTCTTGATCCTTAATTCCTTTTCTTTTGCTTATTTGTATGCTTCTTGTATCTTACTACTGTACAGGGTTATTACATTCATTATTTCCATCATGTTTTATCCCCTGGACTAAATTATGATTACTTTTCTAGTTTGGATGAAGATGTTTCAGCTTTATGTTGCCTCCCTGACTTCCTTGATTTATCTGCTCGTTCTACCTAGGTAATTTATCCACTTCTCTGGTGTTAGCACCTCAGTCTCTTTCCTTCCTTTGTAGGCACTCCATGAATCCCATAAAGCCCTCTAAAAGATCCACAAGGCCTGAAAAACATTACATTTGACATAGTAGTTATTAGGTTTGGCAGAGATTACTGGATGTCTCCTTTCAAAAAGAAAAAGACGCAGATCCATGTTACATATAGACACAATTATTCATTTGCCACAATAGTTTGAGGAGCCCCATATCATTTTAGCAATAATATGGAAATCTGCCTGCAATCTTAAAATGCATTTTTACTTTACATTGGACTTCCTTATTTCTATATTGGATTGTTTGTGTGCTTGTGCTTTGCCTGCATAAGGGAGGTAAAGATTCAAGAATTCCCTAGTCTCTGTCTCCTTACATTACATCACGGTTCAGAATCTATGTGACATACAGTGCCATGTATGGTACATACATTCTTCTACTAAAACCAATGATCTTTGAAATGGGCTACAGGCTACCAGTACATGGCATAGAAGATTAAACTAGTAGACTGGCAGCTCCACTCATACTAACACAAGGAGGAAGCTCTGTGTTTGTGGTCAGACATAGTAATGTACAAACGTAAGTAAAGTCAGGACAAGTAAAATGTGGTCAATATCTGTAGCAAGGGTCAGGGCTGGTGTCAGGCAACAAACAAGGTCATAATCTATATTAAAGTTCAAAGTCTAGAGATTAATGGCAAATTAATCTCTGAAATGAACTTGCCCATTAACCTTTTAATATATTGCTAGTTCTGGCAGTGCCATGCATCACTGTGGCAGAGAAGGATGAGAGCAAATGGTGAGCTTTACCCTGGGCGTCTGTAGTAATATGCCCCAGACAATTGGCCCTATACTATTAATTGGGTAAGGTGATCCTATTGGTTCGCTTTGTGATGTCGTCATAGTATTGTACTTCTTAACAATTACCCATTCAATGTAATGTTTTAAAATGTGCGCATTTTTTTTCCTATAAACTATTAGTTTTTATAAAGAAATATAAGCATACTTGATGGTTTATTGTTTAAAAAAACCTGGAATTCTGCAGAGACATATATAAGGGTCATTCATTAAAACGCGAATTCGCCTAGTATAGTGACTTTGCGTCTGTTCACATCACTATGATCAGGACGACGCAAATTCACTTCTTCTTATTCATGAAGCAGCAGACATGACATATGCGGTCACATGCGTAGTGCGGTGTAGTCAGGCAGATAGAAGTAGGATGAGAAATCATACGGAGTGAGACAAATTCGACAAGCGAAGGGCAGTGACGTCCGACTCGCCATATCTCACTAACTGTATATAAGTGAAAAATACTTATTTTTATATGTCACCTTATCCCAAGTCCATCTTTAATAGTAGACTAATTTAGTTGCAGTTGCCATTGATACTTTTGAATGAATAGTCGCCTTACGCAACACTGGAGCCCTGCAATCAACCCTCCCCCCCCCAAATCGCCACTCTGATGAGACGAAGGCAAACAGGTGAATTTGTAGCAGTACACCCTGCAGAATCAGCTCCTATGACAGAATCTATCACATGCTGAATACCCGAATTACCTGTGCGCACACACACAAATTGATGAGAAGTGCTCCATAAATCTGTGACTGGTGTAAGCCTCTGATTTGGTGACTTAGTCTTTTAACTAAGTGGGGTTGGAGAATTTGCAAAAGGAAGCAAAATTGTATGTGTGTATGTATATTTTTATTTATAAAGTGCCACAAGGTTACGCAGTGCTATACAATCCAGTACTAATACAGTTATAATTCAGACAAGGGTAAAGTGCAGAACAAAGAACAAGTGAAGTAAATTACAAGTAGATAATCAAGAAAATACATCAATCAAAGTGCCAGACCATGACTGAAACAAGAGGATAGAGGTCCCTGCCCCATAGAGCTAACAATCTAAGTAGGATTGAGCATTTATGCGACAGTTGACCCTTCAATGAATGACCCCCAAAATCTTATAAATCAGATTAAATAAGCAGTAAGCAGAAGGGTAACATTCATTTTTAGGAGTTTGGGGGAATAATTGATTTTTATCACAGTATGAGAGTGGGATAATTTATTTTTTTTAAAGCAAAGTAAAGCAGTACTTGCCTGCTCCACGATCCACCGCTTCAATCTCCAGTGCAGTAAATGTATCCGGGTGCTCGGTTCAAATTGCGGACATGAGGCTTGAAAAATAGAAATGCTCCGGCACTCCCAATATAGTTAAAATTAATTTATTACACCACTTGGGTGTGAATTAAAAGCATCACACAATGCTTCTATTTTTTCAATTTATTTTTTTTGTCATGTTTTAAACACAATCTTCTAAAAACTGCACACTGCACATAAAGACAGTAGGAGCTAAAATAAAAACGAAATAAAATGCCTTTTTTTTTTTTATTCCAAGTTATTTGAACTTGTAGAAGTACAAAAGAGAATGTATTTCACAGTAATATACTGTAGTGCATTGCTTGGTGATGTAAAAAGCAGATTAAAATGTAAAAGACTAAGTCATAAAATAATATAAAGAGTTTAAAGTTTCTCTATATTTACTTTAAAGAAGCAGAACGAGGCATTCAAAGTACTCTTTTTACATTCTTTTACTATTTCTCATCCTTTTCTTTATTTTAAACGGGCGTTTACTATAAAAATGATAAACGACAGCATTTATGCATCTACAACTGACTGGAAAAGATGATAAATGTAGGATTTACATATAGTATATGGATTGTATGCTCTTGTTAAAAAAAAATTATATAAACTGACAGCGTCTGACCAAATTTCCCTTAAGTACCAATTTCCCAATTAGATTGAGGTAGAACTGAAGCAGAGAATCATACCAGTTTTTTAGTAATCAATTAAAATAATACGATGGTTAATAAAGTTGTAAAAAGACATGTCAGTCAAGTTCAACTTATTCAAAGTAAATACAGTAATACAGACGGCACTCACATGTCTTGGGCTTGAAGGTACTCAGCTTTCCTCTTGATAATTGTCTTTTCTTAAGTCTAAATACATTGAATCTATAAGGTCTGAAATCAGAACTGAGGTCTTCCCATCATCCTTTTTTTTTTTTTGCCTTATTTTGAACTCTTTCCAGCTGTAGGACATCCATTTTTTTGTGCTGGTGTCCAGAATTGGATGTCCTATCCAAGGTAAAGCCTTACCAGTGAACTGTACAATGGCAAAAGGATCCTTTTCCCTTAAATTAATCCCTCTACTAATGCAAGAAAGAATCTTCCATATCTGTATAGTTCACAAGTATTCCCAGATTCCTTTCCATTATGTTCTTGTCCAGTTTTACCCCCTAAGGTACAGTATGATGCTAGAACATTTTCAGCCACAGAAGCAGTTTTAATTTTTTTCAAATTAAATCTTATTTTCCAAGTAGATGCCCATTCACCTAATACGCCAAGGTCAGCTTGCAACTCACCAACTTCCTCCATGGACTTTCACTGCATAGCTTTGGGTTATCTGTAAACAAACTGTACACTTTGTCCCAAGTTCTTAAGCTGTAATAGTTGAGTCTATCTGTCAAAAACTCAGTAGAATAAATAATGCATTAAGGTAAACCATGAGAGGAAGGGAGATCTGTCGCACAGCAATTTTTTACAAGATAAATAGGTATATTGAGTATATGAAGAAAAAAGGAAATAAAACAGTCTTTGAATCCAATAGAGGAAGTCATTTACAGTTCAGATCAAATGAATTTTAACTCACTCTTCAGTGAGATAGGTGCCAGGCAGAGGTGGGTAGTAACTTGTTACATTTACTCAAGTAGTTTTTTGGAAAAGTTTTTACTCCTGAGAGTAGTTTAAATGTGAATTACTTTTACTGGAGTAAATCTGTGGTGCGAGTATCGCTACTTTTACTCAGTTACATTCTGTGTTACTCCTTTATAATGTGAGTATTTTCACAGTCACGACTTTACACAGCTACATAAAAAAACAAAGTATCCAAACATTTTTTATGATTGCTTTTTGTTTTAAAAGCTTTTATTTGTGATCATTTTGTGTTAGATTGTTTCTTTTGAATTAGATTGTTAGTTTAGTTTAGTTTAGTTTAGTTTTGTAATTTAATTTTACTCTTCATTTACCCACTACTTGAGTAGGTTATAATCAAAGTACTTTTTTACTTTTACTTACTAAATTTTTGGATGCATACTCTCTACTCTTACTTGAGTAATATTTTGGGTCAAGTAACAATACTTTTACTTGAGTAAAATTTTTGAATACTCTACCCACCTCTGATGCCAGGGATGTTCCCTTTATTTTGGGTCACTTTCCCATTAGTTTGAAAAGTAGAACCCATCAATGATCTGACTAAGGACCTGACGCTGACACCAACTGCTACCACTCTAATTAGGGGCTTATTTATATTTATTTGCCACTTCCCAAACTTTGCATACTCAGCAAACTCTGAGATGTGGTGACTAATCTGGATGCTTACTACAGTCACAGACTTACGGAGCTCTTTGCATCCTTTTGTGTGTGCATGCACAGGTAATTCACCTATTTATCAAGCATCAGAGTCTGTTGCCGTAGCAAATCTGACAATATGTATTGTGTGGCATTCACCAGTTTATTTCGCCAGGTTAAAACGCCAAATTAGGGTGCTGATGGCGGGGTTGCTACTGTTTGTTTAACTATGCCACACTACTTAATGAACACCTACTGACATCATCCTCTGCTTCTCTATGGGAATCCTCTATTTAGTGAATAAGAAAACTTGCAACTATAATAGTGTAGTGACTCAAAGTGATGAGAATTCACTATGACAGCCAAATTCTCAGTTTGATGATGAAGACCTGAGCTGACTGTTCACTAAATTCACTTTTTTCAACCCTATACCATCCTGGCTCCTGTATCTTAAGGCTACTTTTATCCACAATATCTCGCCTGCATAGTACATTTTTACAGATATAATCTAGGATTAACTGCAGTGCCAAACCAAATTTAAATTTTATAGTTTTCTGTTGATCATATTCCTTTAAATTTTACTTTGTCCCTGAATTCTAGTTTTAAGTACTAGAAGTCTGTTTACTTTAAGAATAAGAAAAACTGAATTTTACAGAAGCATCTTATTTTTGGGGGGTTCGGCTTCCCTGTCTTCATGCAGTATACACAGGAGAGTTCTCATAAATGTTATAAACAGATGGATTCTTATTGCTTGATTCAGTAATGTTTTACAATTAACTCATTAGCAGCTTTATAGACAAAATTAGCAGTAAAGTTTTGAAGAACCTCGACCAAAGCAAGTCTTTTTATTTTTTATTTTTTGCAATTAGATAAAAGCAAACAATCTGCATGATAGTTTTGAGGCTAAAAATGGGCACAATTTGAATTTCACCTGCTGTTTTCAATAAAAGTCGTATGCAATAAAAAAAGGAGAAAATGAAGCATATCAACTCCAGTGGTGTTTACATATTTTCTCTATTATATTTACACAGAGTAATTAGAGGTTACAACATCAGTTTTGTCTTATGGGAACAAAACAGCTGAAACAAGGCAAACCCAAAAAAAAAAAAAAAATTGCCTCACTTGACATGTAGTCTTTGTTAGATGTACAGTCACAATGCATCTTACTGTTTTCCCTTTTGTTACAAAGAAGACAATTTACTATCCCTCTGTGAACATGGCCATATTATTTATTAGATGCTACTCTGAATTTATTCTGGAGAGAACAAGTTACAGATAAATGCGAACAACAGTTTATTGAACAAGAAGCAATAAACCATGTATTCTCAAAGGATAGCATTGCAAGTTGTAAAACACTTTAGTCTCTCCTCCTTTAGGGAGGTTGAATCACTGTATGTCTTACATACTTACTGAAATCATTTACTCCCACATTTGTTTAGATGATGCTGGCAGAGATTGCTCCATGGAACATCTATCATGGAAGATGAAGATTAAAGGTTTAATTATTTAAATCTATCATTCAAATGCATATAACAAAAGGGAGAGCGAAAGAGTATTTAAAGGAATCCTGACTTATTTTTCCAGTTCCTCCAATGTATAATATCTAATAAGTTACAGATAAATTGTATAGCGCTTCAACATTTTGCATATACAATTGCCCTACTTGTAAGCCCACCATGTTGCCAGACAGGGCAAAAGGAAAAGAATATTTAAAGGAAACTCCAATTATTTTTCTAGTTTGCTTACTGTTTAATATGTCATAAATAGTAAGTTAATTTAGGTTTAATGAAGTTGTCAGCGCTATCTGTTAGAGAAATCCCTGGAGTTCAAGGAGAGAAGTTGGAAGATGTCTGGCAGGTATTTCATCCTTTACATGAGGAGCCAAGCTATCCCAGTAGGCAACTACCAAATCATCATCATTTCAGGTTATTTCTGTTGTCAACTGTCAACTGTAAAACCGTATAGCATATTAGCCCACAGTGTTTGCTTTATATACAGGGTTGAAAAAAGGCAAAAAGGTACACAACCAGGTTCCTGAAAAACTTGTTTGAAAGCAGACAGGAAATCAGAGAGGTTGGACACAATATATGAATTTTGCCCTCAAATGGGTGAAGCCTAAGTCAACTCCTCCCCTGAAAGTAAGGTAAGTATATAGGTCACCTTAGAATGTTCAAAGGGGAATTTTTTCTGTCCTGAGTTCAAAGTAAGTAGTGCACTGAGACTTGAAACCACAGGATGAATAAAACAGCTTCCAGAAATGCCAGACAGTAAAACAGAACTCTTCTATCCACAGATGAGATAATTTTTCCTATTTAATAATCGAGCGCTGCAGAAGGCAGTGCCCAGCCTTTTGAATTTAGTGCCGCTGCCATCATTTGTGATGTCAGCAGTTCCGGATTGGTTAGTCCAACCCGGAAGCACTGGGGAGAGCTGAGTCTCCTCAGTTCATACAAGCACTACTCATGATAATTTAATTTCATCAGACCATGTAGTCATCTCAGTTCATTTTGCATTAATGTGGAATAAATACAAACTGTAGAATAACTTCTGTTAGATTTGCAACATTCACCCACTGCACTGTTCTTTTATATACTACTAAGAGAATTCAAGCTTTAATAAATATGCTACCTGGGGTTACAAGAAGCCAAGGGATCCTAGTTTGTAGATGGAGTTAAGGTAGCTATTGTTTTGTGTCCTGTAAATAAAAGTTACAAGAACTGTGTTTTAAAAGAATCCATTGTGCCCAAGTTATTGTCTATATACCTATCAAGCCAAAATGTAAGCCTATCTCTAAACCTATCCCTTCAAGGTGATACAAAGCCTGAAAAAAGTGGATGTAAGCACTTGGATGCTGAAAGGAATAGAAATAACCACAACACATTGTTACATAATAATGATAACAGCGTTGATCCCTTAGCATGAACCTATGAAACATATGAAGGTCATGAATTACAGATTAGTCTAGAAGACAGAATAATCATTAAGAGGCCTATTTATTAAATGGCAATAACAGTAATGTTCACAGTGGTACATTACTTTTACTGCTGTGTTTCAGCCACATTTCGCTTGTTCCAGATTTAGTCATTATTAGATTTTTAATTAAAGTGGCTCCTTACTAGTTATGTGGATAATTGGTAAACGAGCTCAGAATGTTCGGTAGACATAATAAGCTCTTTACTATCCAACTAGTGTTAATTGAAATAGAATTGAATTTGCCATAAACTGTAAAATAAAAGGGATATATTATAACTGCGCAGGTCATTGGAAGAATTGAGTGATGAATATATGATGAATGAAGAACATCTAGAATAAGCCTTTTTAGTTGAAATTTTCAATCCAGCACTGAGAATGCTCTAGACCAGGGGTCCCCAAACTTTTTATACAGGGGGCCAGTTCATTGTCCCTCAGACTGACAGAGGGCCAGACTTTTTAAAAAAACCCATGAAAATCCCTATGCACACTGCACATATCTTATTTTAAAGGAGAACTTATGTCAAAAAATAAAAAACAAGTGTTAAAATACTTGCCTTATACTGCAGGAGCTGTGCTGTAATTAGTCGGCTCCCGATGCTTCCCCCGATGCCTCCTGCTAAAACAGATGTCAGTGGGCACCTCCTTCTTCTCCATCCCCAGCCTTATACATCATCACGCTCATTGCGGGGAGTGTTCTCATTGGCCCCTGCACTGAACGTAAAAATGTTTAAGCCCTGAAACACTCGAGGTGTAACAGGGTGGGAGGAGATGCGGCACTGGCTTCTCAGTCAGCCAGCACTGTGAAAAAGTGTCAGGGGCAGCATCGGGAGCCGGCTAATTACAGCACAGCTCATGCTGTGACTGTAATCAATTGGCTCA
>WMED01009204.1:0-16451 GCA_019650415.1 Pipa parva | reverse complement strand
TTTTAACAGCAATATTTTATATTAAATTATAGAAATGAGTATGACCTATTGGCCACTTTTTTTTTTAAACTGTTTATTTAACATTTTTCCAATTACATTGTTTTGCAGTTTTCAATACCTCTATAAAATACAGTCGGAAAACTTAATTTGAATTATTATTTTCTTATCCTTGCATAAAGTTACAGTTTCCCCTTGCGTTAGATCAAATAACTTGACTGTGAGTGCAGGACATCAGCGAGCACATAACAGTCAGTGCGAAGTGAGGCGAAGGATCCGGATCTCACTTCCTACTATGATGAATTCCCTCCTAAAAGTTCCAGTTGGGTTTTGAGGGTCTTCGTGATTTTATATACAAGCAGTAATATGCCAGTATTAAAAATCATCAAGGCTTTATGCTAAATGTTTGATAGTCAACGGTGTTTTGAGATACGGAGATCAGTTTCAAGCGGCCACTTTCCTCAGCATCCAAACAATACAAGTTTTTCAGATCTTTATGTGTTGACCTTTATAGAGTTTCATTTAACACTGGACAGATTTTTAGAATATTATTTTGTTGTGCTTACTTGGCTATCTAAAGCTTTGGATATTTCCTATCATTATTTTAAAAGATTTCAATTTAAAAATAAAATGCTGGATTCTTAAGACTATCTCCATCTTATTGCATTTGACTACCTTTGGGAGGGAAATGTTGTGGGTGTGCTCAAGTCTAAAGGCAGTAAAGTAGATTTTTTCTGGAGCTCTCCTCGCTTTAGATTATTGCCCTGCTCTTTTAAATAGAACTTTCATATATGTTGCAGTTGCTAAATTTCAGTTGCAACATATGATGTGAAAGTGTACCTGTCAGCACAGAGAACAGAAAGCAAGGAAGAAGGGGATTTTCCTTATTCAATACCTAAATAACAGTGAATAAAAAATAAAATTATATTAGAAAACTGTGACCAAGTTGAATAGAGTTTATTATGCTCTTTAAGCTGTCTGTTATCAAGTTCTACGTTTAGAGGAAAGAAAGTTTCTGCATCTACATAGAAGGGGATTTTTTACTATAAGAATAGTGAGGTTATGGAACTCTCTGCCTGAAGAAGTTGTTATGGTTAATTCCATTAAAGAGTTCAAAACTGGTTTGGATGTTTTCCTTCAGTGTAAGAACATTACAAGTTATGGGTACTAAATAACTGAAGGTGAGACCTTGATCCAGGGAATTATTATGATTGCCATATTTGGAGTTGGGAAGGAATTTTTTCCTTAATATGAGGATAATTGGCTCTTGTCTCATGGGTTTTTTGCCTTCCTCTGGATCAACATTGCAGGTAAAAAGGCTGAACTGGATGGACTTGTGACTTTTTTCAGCCTTATAAACTACAGTATGTTACTATGTTATTTGGCGTTGATGATCTTTGACAACCTGTCTTCAGTTTGCCAACCACTAAACCAATGTTCAAACAAGCAAACTGCAGTGCAGTTAACTTAAGTACCTAAATATAGTAAATGTAGCAACTCTCTAGTATAGTCACCTAAGGGATTATGGGATATGTAAACACTGGTGAGATTATGGGGTTTATATTTTAAAGCGAAAATTAAACTGCTGGAATTATCATCATGACTTTGGACCACTAATTATTTACTTGTTCAAACACAGTGAATTCCCATAAAGAACAAGTGGTGGTGTCTTGCATAGTGTGGAGTAATCAGTTGCAGCCCTGCCATCAGACCCCTAATTCACCTCTTTAATCTGATAAAGTAAGACTGACAAATGGAACAATACTCCTTGTCTAATTTGTTACTGTGACAGACTCTGTTGCTTGAAGAATACAAGAACTACCTGTGTACACACAAGCAAAGTGATGTATAGAGCTCCATAAATTTGAGTTTGATAAAACTGGGAAGGTCAGGAAATAGCACATAAATGTGAATTCAGCCTTTTACACAAATTTTCTAACTTTTAGGAATAAGCCCATAACTTTTGATAAAGAACTGTATGTAAACAATATATGTACACTTAAACATCAGCTCTCCAGAAAATAAGGAACAAAATGCCCTGAAAAATTATGTGGCAACATATCTATGACTATTTGCTTCATGAAGGTTCATACTAACACAGTGCTTTTTAGTGCAGCTATGAATTTGCTTGAAGTCTTGCTGAGATTTACCTATATCTTGAAATATTCACCACCAACCCCCCTTGTCCACTCTAGCTGGACTTCTGACAATATTTATGACTGCTAGTACAAAATCTTCTTAATTGAACTCAGTATTGCTTGTAACTTAATAAAGGGAAGATGGACCTCACAAAAGCTTGTCTATTCAAAAATGTATGTTAGTCCAATAAATAAAAAGTATCACCAAGTATTGCAATAGTCATTTTTTTAAAATTAATATATATATATAATATAAACATAATTTGAACTAGTAAATAGAACAGTTCCCCAGCACTAAAGCTTTTGCATCACAGATAGCACATACTTATTTTTATGCTAGTAATGTCAGAACCTGATCTTCACTGTAATTGAACGGAATGCATTTTACAATTAGATGTAGGAGACTAATGAACAGTGTGATAAATAGCCTGTACTCTCTGGATACCATGTGACACATCCTAGCTCCTGCTGACTACTGATTATTGCACGAAAACAATGTTTTTTTTATGCAGAGAACAGCTTTCAATAAGGTAGAGACATTTTAAACATGAAAGAGAGGACAAAGCTTAGAAACTTAGAAACAAATACAGGAAATCCCAAAATGTTCAAACAAGTGTAACAACAGGATGAAACCCACTTGCACATAGTCACCAGTAGATCTGGTGCATGGAACCTAGCTTAAATGTACCAATTTCCACTCCATGCTAGCTCAATCCCTGAATATAGACTCCTACTTACAGATGAAGGGCATTGGCAGTGGTTTCATTAATAACCTTACAATGAACACCAGGAGTTCTTTAAAGGGGAACTATAGTTAGATTTGATCTTTATATGTGCAGTACTATACTTTAGTGAGAGGCATTTCTCAGCAGTAGATGTGTAATAAATTATCATGCTTCAGATGAAACAGCACTAGAAAACTCCCACACAAGGAAATATGTATGTGATGTGTACCAGATAGTTTTCCATAAAATGGTACCCTCCCCCGGACATTTTTTCCCTACTTACTACTTAACACCTGCTCACAAGTTAGCTTTCCTCTGTAATCTCCTGCATTCCAGGAATGTAAACAAAGCATGGCTGATGAGGCCAAAAGGTCAGCACATTGCTTAACCAATAGCAGTCTGGCAACTTTTTCTTTTCATGCTTAGCAGTTTAAATCACACTCATATCCTGGTGCGGGAGTTTTGAAATGCTTGCCTAATAAATCATCCTTCTTCACATGAAACATCTACTGGGAAAAAAAGCTAAGGTATAGTACTGCATATGTAAAGATGTACGATAAAATACAGTGAAGCCCTCCAACAGTTTTTTATGCATTTTATGCATTTCTCTTGGGTTCCCCCACCCTTGAAAAGGACAGGGTCCCCCTTGAGGGCAAATTCCGTGACCTGATTGGGTTAGGTTCAAGTGGGAATGCAGCAATGACATCACTTTGCTATGCCCTCTTTTGTGAGGTGCTTTGTATCCCCACATTGCTGCCTGCTGATGATTTCTGATGAGTAATGGGGTAAGTGGAATTTGGTTGAGTGTGCAATCTTACTATACCCAATATTCTCCATTAAAGTCACAGTTTGGTCTAGTAAATAAACAAAATCTCTCCCCCAGCTTGCTCCAGTTTAACACTCCAACATTTCTAACACCCTAACTCACACAAACATCCTACACACACCCCATACACAAACTTCATGCACATTTTATACATTTGCTTGTTCACTATAAGAATTGGCTTGTTCCTTATGCCTTTGATATTAACATATTATATATTATATTACTAGGTTATTTATGTATACTATTTATTAGTTGTTATTATGTTTGTATTGCTCTCATATTTTTTGTTTGCTGGCAGTAAAGTCTGTTTTTCAATAATGTGACTAGTGGATCAGGTATGTTTGAACATTGTTCACACTGTCCAATTTTATTAATGAGTGTGCGCCTAGATGAGGTCATATGTATTTTAAAAAAAATTTCATTTTCATTTTTCAAAATAAACTTTGTCTTTTTTTCCCAGAAGTTCAGGTTTTTGCTGCTGTTGTTGGTATTTATATATATATATATATATATATATATATATATATATACAAGTATATATATGTATATATTCATTTTTATAAGCTTGGTGTTGGATTTTCACTGCTTGAGGTCTACAGATTAAAGAAAATAGTTTATTGTGCATCTATACATAGAATGCAAAGGAGATTTCTGAAAGTGGAAGTCAGAAAATTCCATGGATTCTGCTTGAGACAAGGTTCAGTGACTCAGATTCTGAGTAATTTATTCACTTATGAGACACTGAATATTAGAAGGGTCAGTAGTAGAGGTGGTAGCAGCAGTGTGGGCCAAAGTAAAGTGATCTAGTCACCAATGATGTTGAGGTAGTCAGTGCCGATATTAAACAATTTTAGCTTGTTAAATATTTTATGTTTATTGTAGAGAGCATTATACATTTTATATTTCCTAATATAAATTAGTATTTACAATAAAAATAATTATACCAAATAATATTAGTCCATAATTTGCTATAGCCATATTCATAAATTCAGTACTGGAGTATCACTAAGGTAACTGAGCCCAGCCTATTTTGGGGACTGATATATGCTATGGGTACCCACAAAATCTGCAATACACAATCATACTGAAGTAAAACTTCAGTGCTTTCAGCTCCTTAATCTTTTATGTTGAGAAACTTAACCACTTTTGCTAAGGGTTTACAACTTCAGTGGTATCTCATCAGCTATTATGGCCAAAAACTGATAGATTCAGAGAAAGCTTTGCAGATGTGTATACTACTTTCTTAAAATGTATGATATAGAGATCACTTCTGCTCTTTAGAGGGTGCATGGGTTTCTGGCAGCACATCCTTAGAAGAATGCTTCTTCAAGTTCCCACTCATATTAGTGATTGTCCAATTTAGGAGACACTCAACAGGTGCAAACTTTACAGAGGTCTAGTAACCCTTAGCAAACCATCAGAGACAAGTTGTAATAATTCTAGCTTCCTGCATACCAGTAAATACTAACTCCTGATTGGTTGCTATGGGTTACTAGAATTTGTTAAGCTTGCACCTGTTCATAAATTTGGATCACTGTTTTATACAGTATGCTGTTGTTTGTGGCTCACGTTGATATTATATAATATGTGAGGTATTTGAAAGGTAAAGTTTTTTTAATTACAAAGTAATTAGACCTTTTGGGTATTGATTTATCTGAATGATTGTGATCTTTAATCTTTTATCTCTGCAAAGACAGATAATATAACAAATGTGACAGTTCAAGAAAAACACTTGATTACTAATTCCAAGATAATCTACCCAGTTTCGTGTAGTTTAAATATATATTTAATAGGGGTATTACCATTTTGTATTTTAATTATTTCAAGTTAATTTTAAGATGAGCATACTATACATTTTATAATCTCATAAAATGCTCCTTCCAGTAGGAAATTATTCCTGGACATTAAAAAGGAGTCAACAATAAAGGGTATTACCCTAGTGCAAGGAATGGTAAAATGTTGATTTTCTTGGAAAACCTATTTCTCCAATAAAACTGCAACAAAATAAAAAAAAAATAGCAATCATGTTTTTCCCCAAAATAATGAGCAAACAAGGAATAAATTTACAAATAAAATTCTTAGATCTGTACGGTGGACACTTTGGTTACTTTTGCATTTTCCTTATTTCAGTGTGTTTGGTAAGTATGCAAAAAAAACAGATTTATATATTTGTATATTATTATATAGTCACTATATTTGTCGTTGTTCATTTTCTGAAACTTCATATTTAGTTTGTTTTAAAATGTATTATTTAGCTGGTTTTTAAAAATGGTTACAAAATAGTAAAATAAATCCCAATTTCAAAGTACATTATACCCAAGTGTAGCTACTGTATAAAAGTTTAAAAGCTGGAGAAATGTACTATACTCTGTATAAATGTTTATTTTATTTTGCCATTTTGTTATTTAGCTCAAAATGTATAGCTATAGAAAAGACCTGCATACTCTACATTTTAACTAAAGTCTGTCATTCTGAAGGCCAGTCAGGGGGTCGCGACCTGGGTACTCTTGGCAGCCAAGTCCAGTACCTCCTTTCGGAGGTTAAGGTGAAGACCGCAGAGTGACTTAGACTCTGCGCCCTGGGGCTAGCTAGCATTAAGTACAGTGTGGTTCGTACTAGCAGTCTCCTTCTCTGCAACTTTACCATACCAAACCATTACAGAACCATTGTGTGGCAACTGCAATTCATTTGTACTAACCCCAATTTGCCTGCCATGTCTATCACACAACTTCTGACTATGCACGTAAAAGCTGCACTGCTGCTGAGGTGCATCAGAAAGGACCATCTAAAGCTTGTATTAGTGTGAAACAGAGGATTCTAGTTGCTTAAAGATGAGAATAACTTCATGCATATACATTTTTTCTACCCCTTTTAACATTTTCTTTAGTCTAGATTTTAGTAATTAGGACTAGAGGACTATTTACAAAAGGAGCAAAAGGATGAGAAGTGAAAAATAAAAGATTAATTTTCCATTTTATTAGTCTATAAAGAACTGCCATGAGTCTTGACAATGCTTGTTTTGCTGGATGTTTACTTTTAGCCGTATCAGTTTTTATCGCATTTTTATGCCTATATTACAGAAATCAATATTGTTCAAATGGTGTAATTAAATGACTTTGTGCCCTGATGCAAGATCCCCTTACTGGAGGCAAGTTATGCCAATGTTGTTCAAAACTGAAACATAAAAAGATACGTTCAAATGCACACCAAGGATAAAGTGTGTATGTGGTGCAGTACCCCTAATGAGCCAAGCAAAGACTCAATTAAAGTCCAATAGGTGAGTAAAAAGATAAAGAGGTTGCGCACACAGCATGAGGTATACAATATAACCGAAAATAATTTACTGAGCGGTGTTACAGTGTACAGCAGAACAATGTTTCAGGGGGTACACACATCCCTTCGTCAGGTTAAAATTGTTAAAAAGTGAAACATATTTAAAGGGTGGGGGGATACAAGGTTTCATTTAAAGTGTGTGAGACCTCCTTATCTTTTTTGCTCCAAAACTGTTTACCACTCCAGACCTTGGATAAACCATTAACTATGGGAAACTGTACTACTGACATCAAAATCAACAAATTAACACTACAACATCATCCAGCAAGAAACATATGCAAAACATCAAAG
This sequence comes from Pipa parva, assembly GCA_019650415.1. Classification (NCBI taxonomy): domain Eukaryota; kingdom Metazoa; phylum Chordata; class Amphibia; order Anura; family Pipidae; genus Pipa; species Pipa parva. The sequence goes on along the minus strand of WMED01009204.1, from coordinate 9,141 downwards.
CAACCAGCAACCAAGATTTCAAACAGTCAAAACTGGCATCAAAACAGCAACAAAACAGTAGCATTAAGACACAATACAACATTAAACCAGCAACACATGTTTAAAAAAAATATTTTTTTTGCCTAGCAGTGCAACAGTGCAGTAGTGTAATTGGTCCATGTTTGGGGCTTAAATGCAGCTGAAATGGCTGAAGTACCACATGCCTCTTCCTCTAACATGATTGTGGCAAGTTATAGGACATCTCCTTTAAAGATCTTCCATTTTTTATCTGGAAGAAAGGAAGGTATTCACGGAGGAGCTGACTACCTGAATACTAATGACTTTCTTACTAAACAATATAAGGAAAGGGCTTGTTTTAAAATCAGGGGCAACAGGAGTCCAGGTTGCATAATTATATACTGTATATTCCCTTTAATAATCTTGAAGACATTTGTGTTGTTTTCTTCAGCATTATCTGCATATAACAGCATGTACATAAGTAAGGCAAAGACTGTTTTAAGAAGATCATTTTTACTGTTGACAACAGATCAGAAGGATCATAATTGCAAAAATTATTAAACTCGGATAGACCGCCTTGGGTCTTTCCAAGTTTACCGAGAGAAATCTCACATTGTTCTCGCAAGATTTTTTGAGATAATGAGATCAAGTTTAAGGGGGGAATTCAGCAAGCACTCGAGTCTCCTCGCCTGGAGGGGAATCCCTTTAATGCGTGCAGGACATCAGCATGCGCATTTCAGTTGTTCCGAAGTGAGGCGAACACTACGTGCCTCACTTCGGAGCTTGCTGAATTCCCCCCTAACTATCTAGATTTTTTTTGAATTTTTTTTTATGGAAAGGTATCCATATTGGCTACCTTTCCATCGAAAATTTAGAAAAATTGGGATTGTAAAACTCGATCTCTAAAGAAATCTTGCAAGAACAATGCGAGATTTCTCTCAGTAAACTTGGAAAGGCACAGAGCGGTCTTTTCGAGTTTAATAACTTTCGCCCTTATTTGACAGGTCAAAGACTAAAGTACAGTGGTGTGAAAAAGTGTTTGCCCCCTTCCTCATTTCCTGTTTTTTCACACAGGGCCATGATGGTTTGGATTTTTTTTCTCCTTTAATAATAAACACCTTCATTTACAAATTGCATTTTGTGTTTACTTGTGTTGTCCTTGACTATTGTTTAAATTGGTTTGATGTTCCAAAACACTTAAGTGTGACAAACATGCAAAAAAACAGGAAATGAGGAAGGGGGCAAACACTTTTTCACACCACTGTAAGTGGCTATATTAAGCAAAAAAGTAAAATAAGGTATAAAATACTAAAGTTTGATAGGAAGAGTTAACCTTCATTTTATTTTATTTTAAAAATGATTTTAATAAAAATAAGAGACTCTGCTGTTTGTCTAGTGCACATTTCCAGACTATTTACTTGCAAAATCCAAAGAAGCAATTCTTTTGATTTTCATTATTATTTTACTTCGGGAGTGCAGGTAGCATACTCTGTTGATGAATAACGTTCATCTCTCTGCATATTAAAACTGTACCCATCTGTTTTACTGAAAGTAATGCCAATACCTAAATATTGCATATTTTGCATTTGCATAGGAAATTAATTTAGAAGGCATTTTTTTTATATATAGATGGGAGGATCTGCTGCAAAGTTGATGTGCAATGAGGTATTATTTAGAGACAAACATTAAAACGAATTACTTTCCCTGGGGAATGGATATTTGGAATCTGCCATTCAAATATGTAAGTGCAAATATAAATAGGAATATTGATCTTTATACACCATAAAATATCTCTGTAATAATCATCATATTAATGAGAAAACAACAGCATGATGAAAATGATCTATTATCATTATTTATCTGCAATATTTTCTGCCTGATTTGGAAACTTTGCTATGAAAGACTTTTTTAAAACTTTACCAATTTTGTATTTGCCACAAACAAATAGCAAAAAAAAAAAAAAAAAAGAAACAGCAAGTTTGTGTGAACTGAGAAAGAGAGATTTGGAAAATCACATGGAAATTTGAACACAAAAATTCATGATGAAAATTTAAGCCAAAAATGACCTAGTAGTATCACTTCTGCTCCTTGCCTAGTCCAGGGGTCAGAAAACTTAGAAGAGGAGGGAGCCATTTCTCTCCCATCTCCAGCAGTAACAAATTTCTTCGAGCTGCAAAGGGGAAGAGCACACTCTCCTGATCACATGACCTGCCGACGTCCAATGAGAAGAAGCATCAGAGGTCATGGGTAGAGCTAGGGAGATGCACTCCAAGCCACAACAAGGTGGCTAAAGAGCCACACTTTGCCGACCCCTGGCCTAGCCGGTCCTAGATGAATGATGCAATCCCAAAACTGCAGTTGAATTTGGGTTGTTATAAATGAAAAATATGACATCTATTCTTCTTTTATAAAAAGTTACCCCAGTCTCACTTATATATGCTTACTGTAAATACTTTTATTGCAATTCCTTTTCTGAGTATTTCTGTTTGCTTTTCCACATATCTCTAGAAGCTTAGTCTACATGCTAAAAAAAAGACTGGAAAGAAAGAGAAAAGGATTATGAATTCTTACCATACTAGATAATTCATTAAATTTTTTATTATAATTGTGAGATAGTACAGGAAAACAAATTGTTATGTTATGTTATGATATGTTATGTTTTTTTATATATATTGTATAACTTACCTCTGACCAGCAGCAGGGTGTGCCTTTGTAAATCTCATAAGGGGCAGTGCAGCAGCACTTCCTGGATTTTAAAGGGGAGCTGCATTGCATGTTGGGACTCTCAGCCTGGATAAAAGACTGAGCAGCTGTATCTATAATGAGGGTTGCTGGATACAGGATCAGAGCTGGATGGTGATTATGCTGCTCTGCAAACCAAGTTTAAGCAGTCTTGTTTTTCTTTGTTTTGGTTTATTTTTTTGTTTGGAACCTACAATTTATTTTTGGAAAATAAAATAATTTTGTTTTTCTTAAAAAACAGTGCATGTTTCTTCTACCACAGCCTCACACTAATAGTACGTAAACTTGATTGAACCTGTATCTTTTCTTCAGCCATAATAACCAAGGAACTATGAAGGTTAAAAATACAACCACACATACAATCTAGTAAAAAGTACAGTCTGCTGTCTGCGGTGTTAGTGAATAGCTGAATGTGTGATTTTTGCAGAGTTTAAGGATATGGATAGTGATTGGCTTCTGGAGTAAAGGTGGAAAACTGACCAAAATATTCCCTATCTGTATTTTAAAGCCTAGTGAATAACCATAAACTTGCAGGGATAGACAGTTTTGAAGCAAAATACGGTCTTTATTCAAGTCATATGCAGAGATGTACTACTTTTCTGTTATTCCTGACAACTGTCGAACAGTAGTAAATAAATAAAAATGTTTTGCAACAGAGAAAGATATAATCTCTTTTAAAACGTTCAGACATCATTTATAAAATATGTGTTTTCATTACGTTTAAATTACAGTATTAACTAAAAAAGATAAATTATTAAATTTCTAGTTATTTAAACATTTTTAATCTCTTGACAGTTTAAATATAGGTCATTTTTTGCCAGTAGGGCATCATATATATAATGTACCTGTCCACTGTCATTGTCATGCAAAAGATTAAAATGAAAAAAAAAGCACAGTAATAAAACTAAAAAGCCTTAGGTGTTAGTTAAAGAAAAAAGCTATTACAAAAAAATAAAGGTTATATTCAAATAAAACAAAATGTGAAAAATACTCAGTTTTCTTTGAAACGTGCAGTTCATCTTTATACATACATATATTTCATTTAAAGGGGTAATTCATGAAAGTGCAAACTTACCTGGCGATCCTTCGATTCACTTCACCGAGACTGGTATGCGCTCCCTTCTCTCCTGCACGCGGAGATCAGCAAATGCTTTAAAGAGAAGGGAGCACGTACCAGTCTCGGCGAGGTGAATTGAAGGATCAGAAATGGCTTTTAAATCCTGGCACAAAGAGTGCCTAACTATTCTCTCTGAGGGAGTCCCAAAGGAGGGACGAAGAGCTTACGATTTTATGTTTATGATTTTTCACCACTTTTGTGAATATTCAAAGTGATCTTGCTGCTTTTACCATGTGAGTGCATCCATTTATAATAAAATTTGTTCATTTTTAAACTGGCTACACTATTGCAGTTTGTTTTAAAGTAGATATTTAATTTAGAGGGATTTTTGTGAATCACACTGCTTGATTATCTTAAAGGGTATATTGACAATAGTCAACATTGTGAGTACATTTTTATTTTTGCTCTCATGATTTAAAGACACACTACACCATATTAGATTTTTCTTTTTAAGGGGAAGTGCATGTCCTCCATGAAATTTTTTTTAATGTATATTGTGAGGAGTGGGTGGAGAGGTGTATGCTGCATACCCCATAAGTGAAAAGGAACTATTAGATGCACCTGATCCTAATATTACTTTTACCGTTTGGTAAACTTATATGTTCATACAAAATGTGAAATGTTCTGCCAAACCTATTCCAGCATACCACTTTGAAGTTTCTAAAAGCTAAACAAAACATCATATGTAAGCATGTGATGTGAAGATTTTATACATTTAGTGGTTTTCCATCAGCAGATGCCATTGTGTTTTTAAAGACAATGAGAAGAAAGTTGGGTCTTGTCTCTGTTGAAAGAAAAAAAAATGTTTTTGGATTATCTGGGAAATGTTTTAGAAGGGGAGAGTTGGTCATTTTTTTCTGGAGTTCAAAAATGAATTAACAGTGCTGTTCAGTTTGTTGGGTAAAATGAACTGCCAACTGATTTTATTGTGTACAGACTACATTCCACAACTGCATAAACTATGTTGTTTTTTCATTCTATGCATTCTCAGTGTAAATCAATTTCATAGACAAAACTGGCATACCATAACTGCAGTATATATTTCTGTTTTTTACTGTATGCATTCTCAGTAGAATTCAGATATTACAGGTAAATTTGACATTCCATAACTTCAGTGTGTATTTTGTTTTGCACTGTTTGTATTTTCAGTGCAATTCAATATTTGAGGGTTAAATTTATTAAAGTCATAAAGGCTGTTTTTGACTTTTTGACCGAAAAAATTGATTAAAAAATTATCAAAAAATTGGAATTGATTTTTCAATATTGAATTTTTGATATCATGAAATTGAAATTTTGATATCGCATTATCAAATTTTTGAATTTGATATAATAGATTTTTCCATAGAAATAAACACATTGAAAACTTTTGCTTGAATTTTCAATATCGCAATATCAGTAACATCGATATTGCGATATCAGCAAAAATTGTTCGATATCAGTAAATTTGATATCACAATATTGGTAAAATTTATTTGATATTGCGATATCGATATTTTAGATTTTATTAAATTTCACCATTGGAGTATTTTTTTCTCTAGAGCAAAATGACATTTTGTGCTGTTTGCAAACTCTTGTGCTATAAAGAACTGTCTATTTTAAATTCATTATACTTCCAATATTTATGTCTCTCTTTCAACTTTAAATTCAGGTTTAAGATGTTGAATTTATAAATAAATCATCCCTAGGTTATTCTGGAGCTAATAAAATAGGGCTAATAAAATAACATTTTACAGTGCAGTCTAACTGTACCTCTGGTATTACTGTCCATACTTCTTGTAAATATAAATAATAGTCCAACATTTATTTTCTATTTAAATATGATTTGAATATTTTATTGAAGTGTCTATTGAATTGATAATAGCAAATCATTTCTAGTTAATACTGGAACCTCATTCAGGAATTCTACTAAATTAACTATAATCATTATAGTGCAGTCTAACTTTGTATTCATTAATTTTTATATAATGCTGATATATTACACAGCGCTTTACAGAGATTCATCATTCACTTCAGTCCCTGGCCCATGGAGCTTACAATCATGTTTCCCTATTCAGTCACACACAGATGTATGTTTTTGGATTGCAGGAGGAAGCCCACACAAGTGTGGGGAGAACATAAAAACTACATGCAGATGAAGTCCAGGTTGGAATTGAACCCAAATTGCCAGCACTGCAAGGCACCAGTGCTAACCACTGAGCCACTGTTTCTGCTATTACTGTGCTGTCTTTATTTCTTGTAAAATGTATCATTATTATACAAAAGTACACTATAATTTTTTTATTCAATTTTAATTTAATTTTACTGGAACATAATTTAGTAACACTAAGAAGGAATTAATTGATACATCCCAATGTTCTAGTGTTGCAAAGTTCAAAGCACAGTCTCTCCTTAATCCAGTTAAACAGCCAGATAGGTCACCACCATTAACCCTGTCACTTATACATGCAGTTCTGTATTAATTAATGCTATGGAGGAGGAACTCCCCAGTTCTAATTCCTTCCTGAGTCTGTAACAAAAGGTCTGTTAGTTCTGCAAATAGCATCTTATCAATGAAAGTTGACTCACACTCAGCATATACACAGTTCTAATGCCAATGCACAATTCTGCAATTCGTTAATCAAAAATTTGAAATTAAATTTGCATATTGAAAGTTAAGCCTTGCCATTTACTTTTACAATGGCAATGTTATGGTCCATTTTTATTACAACTCAGCCACAAGTTCATTAGGTTTCACAGATTTTTTCCATACCTCGTGTGCCTAGATCTGTGAATACCACCTTAAATATGAACATTCTTAATATGACCTATCCAGTATTTAAATTAGACTAAATGTAAAATATCAATCGATTTTTTTTTTTTTTTTTACTGACTGAACAGCCGAGATTTTTATTTGGGATAAACTCAAAAAAGGCTGAAATCGGCCTTTTTGAGTTTATTAATGTTCGCCCTCAATTGGAGAAACGGGTCTAACACTGTGCCAGTGTATGAGAACACAGATTCAATATCAACAAAGGCCAAACAGACCTACCTGTGACAGCATATTTTTGTAGCTACAACCACAGCATAGAGGACCTAAGATTATTAGTATTAAGGGGTAACTTCTCTACTCAGAGTGATAGGAAGGAATGGGAATTTACATTTATGAAAAAATTCAACACCCACCAGAATGGCCTTAATTGGGACAAAGGTTTTATGCGGATCTATGTCCTGGATTAAAATTTCACTGCCATCTCGCTTTACCAGCTACAGAATAAGGAATAGATACTCTGCATTTCAAAAGCCACTGAGAGTCTCTAATGGTCCCACACTTCACACCTATGGACTAAAGGCTCCATCAAATAACACTTTCTCACACCATGTCCTGGAAGGGAAGAATGGGATGCTGCAAAGGGTTTGGAATAACATCTGCTTCTCTAACAAAGCACAACAATAGAAGATCTCATTGGATAATCTTTCCAACACACAGATTAGGGCACTGAATGATCCCTAAAAAACACTTTATGAGTGTGCAGGATTTGGGTAATATAATGTTTTTTAGGGATCATTCAGTGTGATTGTTCTTAATAGTCTGTTGGTTCAGGTTTTCAAATCATCACCTGATATGAGGAATACAATTAGCTGGACTGTGCTCTGATTACACATTAACTGCAATTATTGTAGATGCAATCAATCTGCAATCAGCACAGTATAGTTAAATGCCTTTTCTGTAAGGCCAAAATCACAAATGAAGATTTAAAGCTGCTAAATAAAACTGGAAACCCTGTTTTTATTGGGCAAATCACATGCAGCACCAGATGTTAGCTAATTTTGCCTCCCCCCAGAGGAAGTAATGAGATGCGTTTTTCCTTGCTTGCCTTCATCTGCAGGAAGTAGATACATTGTTCCATCTGTGGATTTGGTCTATTTTACTGAATCGGTAGATTATTTTGTAGAAGTATCAAATATTAAAACCACAAATATCTCAATAGATATTAAAAAACCAAAGAACCAATACAATATTACTTTCTGGTGGTTAACATAATAATATAAGTTTGCACAAATGGAACAATTGATTGCATCTAAAACAACACTGTTATGTAAAATAGATTATTAATTTATTGTGAATGTAAAAGACTAACAAAAAATATGCTTTTTTTTTTTTTTTTGCAGTTTTGCCATTTTTGATGCAAAACTATTCCATAGGAAATAATTAGGAAATACTGGAAATTATACTAATTATTAGAAAATAAACAAATAATCCCAAAGGACATCTATATGAGGATTTAAGTGTTTGTTGCATAATAGTATAAATGAACCATAGATTACTTTATCAAACCCAATACTTGTTTGTTACCACTGGACTTTGCTACTTTCTATTTGGCAAAGAAAATAGGATCATAGGGTGCATCAAAAGGGACATAGATGCGCATAACGAGAACATAATTATACTGCTTTATAAAGCACTCGTCAGACCACACACGGAATACTGTGTGCAGTCTTAGGCACCAGTACATAAGAAAGATGTGGTTGAGCTTGAGTGGGTTCAAAGGTGGGCTACTAAAGTAATAAAAGGAATGGGCAATATACAGTACCAAGAAAGATTATCAAAATTGGGTTTGTTTATTCTAAAAAAATGAAGATTAAGAGATGACCTAATTATCATGTATAAATATATCAGGGCTCAGTACAGACATCTCTCCCACAATGTAGGCCCAGGGCGCTAATAGAGCCAGGACCACCCCTGGTTACATGTAAGCATAAATCACCAAGCCAAGTAGCAAAAACACAAAGTTACATACAAATGAAAATATTAGGGGCTGTGTGGAGTACTTGGAGTGCTTTGCTGGCATTGTGGGATTTGTTGAATTGCTTGTGTAGTTGTGTTAACAAAAAGTGAAAACAGTGAAACCAATTAAAGACTAATTTTAATTATCCACCAATACTATATCAGAAAAAAATGTAAAACGAATAAAGGAAAGGATCATGCTTATTAAGGGGTAAATGGTTTTTGTCACTAATTCAGCAAGGTGCGAACTCACCTTCTGATGCCTCGATTCACCTTGCTAAAATGGTTACGCTCTGGCTTCTCTCCTACACGCGCACATCAGCGAACGCTTTAAAGGTATTCCATTCTCATGAGGTTACTCGAGTGGTCGCGAGGTGACTGGAATACCTTTAAAGCGTTCGCTGATGTGCGCGTGTAGGAGAGAAGCCAGCGCATAACCATATTAAGCGAGGTGAATCGAAGCATCGCAAGGTGAGTTCGCACCTTGCTGAATTATCCCCTTAATATTATTATTTTTATT
>WMED01009203.1:0-16452 GCA_019650415.1 Pipa parva | reverse complement strand
TTTTTTACTGGGCAGGCTCAAAGCATATGACCGCGCGTACCTCTAGGCTCGGGAGCTAAAAACATATGCGCTTTGAGTCTCCCAAGCCAGTTATGCTGACAGCTTCCCGAGTCAGCTACAGGGTAAGCTCTCAGCATAACTGGCTGGGCAGACTCAAAGCACATATTCTTTGAGTGTGCCCAGCCTAGAGGTGCGCGATCGCGATCTCGTCATGAAGCCGGCTTGTCAATCAAGTAAGCCGGCTTCATAGTACAGCCTCCCCGACCCGGCTTTCTGCTAGGCAGATTCATCATGGGATATCTTTTAAAAGGGAAGTATTTTTTAAGAGTTAAATGACAAAGTTGTTTAGTCTAGCATGCTATGCTAGACTAAACAATGTCATTTTCAGGTGATGGGTGCACTTTAAGTAAACAATTTCTATATTTTTTTTTAGCTAAAGATACAGTTTAATTACATTGGTAAGCTGTTAATTCAGGGTCTAAAGTGAAAAGAGTAAACAAGAAGATAGCAAAGTAGCATAAAGTATTAAGAGACTTGTGTATGTAACCTTACCTATACATTATCACAGTCCAAACTACTGCTATTAGAAGAATACGGTATTTTCTAGGGGCCAACATGCAGCCATGTATGAAAAAGGGTATGTGGGTACCCAGGATAACTGGAAATCCCTGTGTGATGTACCAGTGCCATGGATGGGACCCATAGAAAGATCCCATATCCTGCAAAACGTTAAACTTCAGAAAATTCCACTGAACAAAGGTCCACTACGGAGAAAAAAAAATTGAAAATACACAACTTTCGAATAGAGGTATTCATGATAAAATATCCTGAGGAGTTCATTTTTATTGTCCCAAACTAATGAAGTCCTCATACAGTCTACATCAGTTACCATTTATCATTATGCAATCCACATTAAAACTGTAATAGGAAGAAATCCCAAAAATTATTTAGGTAGGTATTCTTTCATAATGTTTAGAAAGTGTGGTGTAATAATCAGGGCTCCACTTTATAGTATGAACTGGCTATGGCACAGCATAGATGCAAGTGAGTCAAAGATATAGAAACTGCACAGAAGAAGATCATGCTTACATTTCTCCTGCTCTAATGCTGCATTAGACTTACACATAAACCTGCATTCAGGGATTCAAATTGTACATTTTAAAAGTGGAACTATACAGTCAATTATGTGTTATCAGAAGGTAATACTGTTCACCGCTTTGCTTGCTCTGTAAACAGAAAAAACAGTCCTGTATCTGAATTAGATTAGAATAATCACAGGTTGTGATAACTTTTATGGTAGAACCATATCTTAAAACAAGCAAATTAGAAGTAGAAGAACCCAGTGAGGTTTGAAAGTTTGTTTTTTAGTTCTGTGTCCTATACTCTGATGCATCACTGACTACACTATTCCAAACTGCCTCTGGAACAGACATACAAAAAATGAGTCAGGAGGATCATGAAATGGGTTTCCATAGTCCAAACACATATAATTAGACTCTAAATCAGTGGAAATGTGTTCTTGCAAAAACAAGACGATGCCATCTACTAGTATGCATAGTCTCTACTAGAGAATTTAGTGGATGAGAGATAATGGTCAAGGGGTGCTTTTAGGATATGGGAAATGTTAATTCTACAGCAGAAAAGTGTATGTTTTTAAATACGAAAATGGAGTTTAAGGAGCATCTGTGAAACTGGAAGCAAAACTACAATTTTATTTGTGCCATTACATTTTTCGGGTTTGAATACCCTGTAACAGCATGTAATGGCACAAATAAAATTGTAGCTTTGCTACCAGTTTCGCAGATGCTCCTTGAACTCTATTATCTTATTTGCTATTTAATACGTGAAGAATGGGACATATGGAAAGACAGGAGTAATTTTACAGTGATTTTGCAAAGTTGTTGGTAATCTATACCAGCGTTTCCCAAATGGTGGGTCGTGACCCGGTACCGGGCCACGAAAGCAAAATGCCGGGTCACGAGAGCGCGTATGGGTTTTCATGACTGAAAACTAGTAATGGACTTCACGCACGGCAACGCTCATGAATATTCATGAGGTGGCTACTTCATGGCGCAACACACATTGTATGCCTTAAAACTAGTAGTTTTAAGGCATACAATGCGTGTTGCGTCATGAAGTAGACGGCTCATGAATATTCATGAGCGGTGCCATGCGCGAAGTCCCTTACTAAGTGGGTCATGAAGGATAAGCACAAAAATAACCGGGCCACGGAAAAATAAGTTTGGGAAACGCTGATCTATACCTTTATGTAATTGTATGCTTTCAACTTTGTGGTAGCAGTTTTACTGTTTTATCTTAGAGTCTGAGGAAGACCAACATAATTGTGCCCCTTTGTATAAATAGAGGTCAATAAAGACATGGTTTCATGAGATGGTGTAGAGAAACTTGAGTGGAACTCTGACCTCAAACCCACAGAACCCCTTGGGGATAAACTGGAATACTCAAAAAAGCCATATGGACTCATCAAACAACTGTGCCTGATCTCACAAATGCTTTTTGTGATCTGAATGGCTACAAAATACAACAGACACTCCAAAATCTTGTGGAAATCTTTCTAAGAAGAGTCAAAGCACTTAAAGCCAAAGGTTCAACTCTATGGACCCGATGGTTTCAAAATTAATGTTCAATAAGCTCATATAGTTGTTTGGATCAGGAGTAAATATACTTTTGGCCAGATAATGTATAACATAAAGCCATGGTTGTAAACGAAGGACATAGTCTTATGCAAGGTTTTAACATTTTGCACCTTTTTTTACTTTTGTTGCAGCTTTTATTTTTTCTGAAAAAAATGAGTGTGGGGGGGTATTTGATAATGTCTAAGGGACAATATTAATTGAGTCTCTATTACAGTAGAACAATTATTTTTGTTTTCAAAATAAAATGTGGTCATCTGCTTGTGCTAGGGAAACAGTGGGTGTAATAGAGTGAACAGAAAGGATACCTAAGAATGTGGTAGGAATAAAAGACAGAAACTGGAATGTTTTTGTTTAAATGAAACAAATGAATCACTGGGCATTTTAATGGCCCACCTTACCTTACCGAAGAATATGCGATCAACAATCAGTGATATTCCAAGGGTTAAGACCCTGTAAAATATAATATAATGCAACAAATGGATTATTCCTAGAATGTTACGTAGAAAAGCAAATTACTGTCTATCCGGAATTAAAAGCATAGTTACACATAAATGAAACTGTCTGTTATGCAACACTTGGCCTACCTTTGCAAAAACACCTTTACTGGCAATTCATAAAAATTTTTTAAGAAAATGTTATCTTTTAGTTCAATTATTATTAAGCGCATTAAAGATGTTGCAAACAACAAATTAAAAGGACCAGTCACACAAAGGTAAAATCTTATTAATCTTAATAAATCTTATAATCTTAATCTTATTTGGATTGGAATGGCAGTTATTTCTCCAAAGAAAAATGTTGTCTTTTAAGCAGAATTCTTAATTTGTATTTGAGTTTGTTTTCCTTCCTTGTAGTTGCGGCCATTTTTTTTTTAATCTGTTAAGTAAATAAACCACCACCTAGTACTATCGTTTACTACCGAACTTTAGATAATAAATATTTATTTAATGGCCTAGAATGCCCAATATGGCTCCAACCAGCAGAGAAAGAGGCAGCTCTGTAGCAAGAATGTAAGATCACTGCCTGCAGATGGGATGTCCAGGGTTCAAATCCGGAGACCGGAATGAATGCTGTGTTACACCTTTCTTATTTCACTTAGACTGTAAGCTCTACGGGGCAGGGACCTCCATCTTCTTGTGTCAATCACAACCCAGCACTTAAAAGTGATTTCACACTTGTAAGTTACTCACTTATAATGTGTAATGCACTTTTCCCATGTCTGTCTTATATTTGTATTGCTGAATTGTAAAGTGCGTAAATTTGTGGCACTTTATAAATTAAATTATACATACATAAATTCAAGAGAGAGACAACATAAACCAATAAAAATCCTGCATAGGAATAACTGCCATGCCAATCCAAATAGTCTTTTCTTTTGCTGGTGTTGCCGGTCCTTTAAAGGGGAACTAAATGCAAAGGATGTATGGCTTTCTTCCTTTAACTATTATTTTTACTACATTTCCTTGTTCTTGTCTACATCTGACTGGACTTTGAATAATACTGGTCTAATTAACATGGAGTACACTGTACTAATTTAAAAGAGTGGATCATACAATGGGAAATGGAAGCATTTAGTTCCAACAAAATAAGCCATGAATTTTAAATATTTTTGCAATATTTCTAAAGCAACATGCACAAATAATTTTTACATAAAGCTGTTAATTTACATTAAGGTGCCTATATTGTTTCTTCAGTAAAGGCACAACAGGAACTGTCCTGCTTGTACAACTGCCAACATACTAAAAACTCCAGGAAACTCTATAGCAAGTGCTGAGCGGGTTAATAAATTGTGTGTTTTGTAACACCATTTCTTTAGGGAATATGCATTTTCTGAATGTAAGCATTATAAATAATAATACAAAAAAACAACTTACCCAATAGGCAAATATTGTTGTGTAACCAGGTCAAATTTCTTGGTTTCTTTTACAAAATGGTAGAAGAGCAAAGGAACCCACATAATTACAGCCGTTGGTCGAATAATAAATGCCAGTGCTACGAAGATTAAACATCTGATGCTAGTAGACAAAAAAACAATATAATTTTCATATATTAAAAAAAAAAAAAAAAAATTCTAACATTTGTGAACAGTTCCATACCTGTTCTTTCTACTTGAACCTTCCAGTGGAAAACTATACAGAGCAAAAGTACTAAGAACAGCTTCCATCGTGTTAGTTAGAGTTCGTGAGGAACAATACCATGTGAACCACGAGCACAGCTGACAAAAGTACTAGGAAAAAATAAAAATAATATAAGATGATATATGAAATTAATGCTATCATTTGATATCATCAACATTAGATGAATTAAGCTCCCTTCATGCACTGAAAATAACAATTTTCAATGGTTTAATCCAAATAATGTATTCAAATACCCTAAACAGACTAATATTTTTCAATTATAGAAAGAAACAGCAACATTATTTGTACTTGTGAAATGACACATAAAAAGTCAATAATAATGGTCTGTTGGGATGGTTAGACACAACTATAATTTAAGATAAAAGGCTCTATAGAGGAAGCCATAATAAAAAAAACAATATAGCCATCCATATTTAGCTGGCTGTAGCTTTTAAACATTCATTAATGAAAGGCTGTTGATTCCATAGTGGCAGTGACCATAATATTGGAATTGAATGTAGCAGCTGTGATGGTCAGCCTTATGGAGAAGTGGAATTTTTTTTTTTACTGTCTATTGAATGGACATGATTAGACATGGTGTTGCCTTACTGCCCTCTGAAGGGTGGTATGGGGGCATAGCGGTGTTTGGGCATATATGACAAGTGGCATATAATGACAGCATTATGCAGAAAGAAATAGAGCACATAAATCTTTTTGTATGTGGTGTGTAGTAGTGTGCCAATAGCTTGAATCTAGTGGAGAAAAGGTGCGACTTCTGCAATAGCACTGGAAAATGAACAAAGTATTGTCTCTGTGAGCTGTTTAGAGGCAGTAGATTGTAGCACCGGGTTAGCCATAGATATAAGCAGAGACAAGTAAAGTATAGATGATATATTTTATTGGCTGACAGAATAGATGGTAAATGCAAGCTTTCCAGACTACTTAGATCTCGAAAGTTTGCACTTATCACCTATACTCTACTTGTTTCTGTGAGCTGTTTAAAAATAGAGAACAAAGTGTAGGAAAACATTACTTTGGGATTACATATACTATCACAATATTTGGCCAACACCACATTTTGCAAAAGTTGCATTTGAATAAAATAGCAATCACTAGTGTCCACCAACACTCTGGATAATTACTCACTGGAAGTGGTTGAAATGTTACTATGTAGCTTTCTAGCTGCTTCTGGTGAAGTGCAACTAGATGCTGGAAATTGCCATTGTAATCTATAGCAATTTCTTAATCTACAGCTTGACCTTCACAGTTGTGTGTTTCCGATCATTGCTATGTAGTTGAATTTTTCCAAAGGTAGTGCATAATGTATTAAAAATTTGTTTGTACTTATTCATAACACCTTCTATCAGAAACAAAAATCTCTAGATATAGTTAAATAAAACCAAACTTGCACTCATCCTCCACTATGAACAAGGTTTGAAGATTTCTTTATTATTTGAGTGGTGTACATACAGACTTCTGTTAAGATCTCAAATTTAGATTCACCAATCCAGAATATCATAGTTTCCTTAGTTTCTTTTTCTTTGGTGATTTTCTTTTTCTTTGGTGATTTTCTTTTCTTAGTAAAAACTTTGACAGCTTCACATTGGATGGAAAGATTTATTCTGAAGCAGGAGCAGGTTTGATTTTCACCTGTATCTTAGATTAAGGGCCTTATTGACATTAAAAGCCAAATTGTTGTGTATAGCTCTGAATTCACAGTTGATCGCCGCTTCCCCATGTTTGCTTATAGAGCAAACTGCGATGTGGCGAATATGCATCTAATTTGGGTGACTACAATAGTCATGCCATTATAGAGTACTTTATATCACTTTTGTGTCCGCATGCACTTTGACTATAGACCAAGCAAGCCGGAGACTGAATTAGACAAGGCGTAGTGCTCCTAATTCAACTGTTTGACTTTGCTGCATCAGAGTGGCAAATTGTGGGTTTGATGGCCAGGCTCCACTGTTGTGTAAGGTAACTAACTATTCATTCAAAAGGGACAATGGTGACTGCTACTAAATTAGTCTACTGTTTAACATGAGCTAGGGACAAGGTGACATAGAAACAGATGTATTATTCACTTATATACAGTTAGTGGAATATGGTGAGGATGATGTCACTGCATTTCACATCACTCTGTATCCTACTTATATTTGACTTAGTTTGCCACACTCCACTTGCGACTGCTTCTGTAGCAGTCTGTCTGTTCGACAAATCTATCTGCAGCTTCGTCAATAAGTAGAAGTGAATTTGAGACTATATTGGTGATGTGACTTGAAATGTGACAAAGTGAATTTTGCAGGTGAATTCATCCTTTAGCCAATAAGGCCCTAAATCTTCAAGCACTCTTTACCTCATGATGACCATTTTGGTAGTTTACAGGTTGCAGGCTTCTCAGAGTCCTGTTACCTTTGTACCTTTTTTGGTTTGTTTTTTCCCTTTATTTTATTTTCACTTTGCACTGTCATATATACAGTAGATAGATTGTACTTGCTGTTACAACTGTTAATTAACTCAGTTAAAGTGTGGTCTACTTTTCCACCACACTGCATATACTGAAATTTCCAGTCAAAGAGAAACTTACAGATTTTTGCAAAAAAATATCTGTCCAGTTATTTCTTTGTAATTGAAAACACATTTCACATTGATAAAACTAATTTTCAAACTGAATGGTCTAAAATGAGAATATCACATAATATTTCAGTGTAGAATATGTTACACAATAGAATTAGAGATTTGGTATGATATAATACTCGAGTGGTCTTGCCGTGACTGGAATCCCTTTAAAGCGTTCGCTGATGTCCGCGTGCAGGACATCAGCGAGCGCATAACAGTCAGTGCAAAGTGAGGCGAAGGATTCGCACCTCACTTCGCACTTTGGTGAATTCCCCCCTTGTATATTAACACGCAGTCACACTATTTCATTCAGACTAGTTCCTTAACCTTGTTTTGATTAAAAATGTAAAAAGTAAAACAAAATTAAAAAAAAACATTTAATCTTGTAACAAATTTTTTCTTCTAAAATATACTTACCACCCACTTTGCCAGTTCTGCATTTTCCAGGTGCCTAACAAGACTGTATAATCTAACATCTGCTATGCTTGAAAGTACAGACTGTGTCAGTCTAGGAATCCAAATCTGGAAAAAAATTAAGACAGCAAAATGTCAATTAGTGGTGTTGTTTTGGCTTATATTTTGTTTTGTAAAGAACATCTTAAATTTCTTTAATAAGAAATGTGATATAAAAGAGGAAATGACTGTGTGCTCCTCAATTACAGAATAATCACACATGGGTAAACTTTAAAAAAAAAAAAAATGCTATATTAATTCTTAGGCTCTAAGTATACAGGAATAGAATAACACAATTTCATTCAAATTGTTATAAGGGATTCCAAATTGACCAATACAATTTATATAATGTAAATTGCATCCGTTACCTGAAAGTAAATCTCTATTGGGCTAAGCAGGGCATTAAAAATGAACTCACTACTTCAATTTATAATAAATAGTAATAGGATCCCTACTCTCCCCAGTGATGCCATGGTCAGTGTAAGCTTTCTGGTCATGAAAAAGATGCCACTGTAGCTTCTCCAACTGTGTTCTTGCAGGATCCTATTTTTGATGACAACTTCTTTTTGACATAGGAAGTCTGAAGTTGCTGGGAACCTGCAGAAGAGCAGGATACATCACTGATTTTATTTTTAGGCGTGTGTTAAATGAATAGCAGTGTCCAGTTCATTCTCTTCTCTGCTCCCTAAACACAGTTTTAGTTTCTTTAGCATGGGTTACCTGCTATCCTCCAACTGATAATCAACTTCATATCACACCATTCCTCCACAGCCTTCAGTGTCGGTAGATACTATAAAAATAATTCAAAAACAGCTGGAGCCAACGCTTGCCCCCCTCCCACAGTCCTGCTATTAGAAAAAGTTATCCATAAAGCTTAATTTTCTTCAGTCTTACTGCTAGCCCTATGAATTAGTAGTTCTTTTTATTAACAGTACTCATTTTTATACAAAAAAATTAGATTACATTAGTACTCACCAAAAAAAACACATCATCCTTGCCAATCCAGTACAGAATTTTATATATAATGGCAAACATCAGAGGGTAGAAAAAGCCTCTTAAACCTTCATTCCATTCCCAAGTCAGATACCCATAATTAAAACACTGTTAAGGTCATTTTTTTTTTTTGTTAGATAATGGACATATTAAAGAAATTAACATAGCAAATCAATTTTCACTATTCCGCTTTATAAGTTTAAATATGTAGTTGTTTTCAAAACATTAATATATTACAATGTAGGATATTTAAAGGTCATTTTATGGGCAACTTCAATCGACTGCCAGTATTCATCTGGAACAAAGCTTGTTTGAACCACCAGACAGTTAAAAATCCGCAAAGCCACAGTTGCCACAACCAGGTAGGTATTTTCACCAAGAAGACCTTAGAAAATAAAACAATAGAGATCAGTTGTAAATCTAGATCACAGTTTATTTTGGTAATAAATTGTATCTTCTTTTCCTGGTTAATGAGCTCTTTCAGTTCTGCAAAGGCAGCCCTGTTGCAGCTGCCATCTTTGTATCTTTGCCATCCTATGCAGTAGGGGAGTAATGCATAATGTATAAACGCCTAAAAACTTACCATTGCTGCCTATTACTATCTTAAAACATTCTATCTTGTTGGAATATTATAACTCTCTACCACTGCCAAGGACAATCCCTCTGTATTTTAAAAACTAAACTGAAATTTGACTCCTTGGAGTACTAGCAATGCTATTCATGTTTTTCATTGATTTTATTATTAAGCAGCTATTAATCCTTTTGATTAGCACTCACAGACTCATGACTCAACACTTCTTGTTACAGCATTTATTACCCTTCTATCTGTGTAAGTTAGAGTCCCTCCGATATAGATGTGGGGAGAGGACCTCAATCCTCTTGTTTCTATTACTACCCGGCACTTACAGTGATGCATCTTCATGATTTTATACTTGTAATTTACTTCACTTTTATTATGTTACACTTTCACATATCTGTATTATTACTGTATAATTGACTTGTAGTGCTACTTTATAAATAAAAATATTAAATAGGAGTAAGGTCCAGCACCCAATATGTAATAAATATCGTTAAAACACCAATAAATGACAATAAAAATCTGATTAAAAAGTCCAATATAAAATAGTCCAAGAGTCCAGGTAAATGGAACAGTCTTAATGAACCTGATTTAAAGAGTGACAATAGTCCTCCTGCAAGCAATCCTCCAAAGACAGTCTGTCCCAGCTGTCCAATTAGGTTCAAAGAAGATGTGATTCGTAGGAAACGAATGTGAGGTTGCGCTGGAGTGAAATTGAAAAAACAAGGGAGGATGTACCTCGCGTAATATTGTTTAAACAAATAAATTGTGTCTGGTGCGGTAACACACTGTGAATGACCAGTGAGTAGTAACCAATAAACACTGTGCTTATGAAGTGCTGTGAATTGGTACACAATTTATCAGACAGACATTGATTGTGCAATTATATATACCAATGGCTGTGTATAATGCAGCAGGGGGGAGGGGTTTAGGGATGAACCTATCCCCCCTTCGTGGAAACACTCACCAGAGGTCTGTATTATTACTGTATAATTGACTTGTAGTGCTACTTTATAAATAAAAATATACCTACATACAAGCATTTGTACCTCATTTAAACAATCATAGACTATGTAATTTAGGATGCCAGTCAAACTGGGGTTTTAGCGTCCCATTACCAGAACACACACAGACAATGATATGATTTAACAAGGTTATTTTTTTTTAATGTTCGTTTGATTCCTATGTGGCTAATAAATGATTGTTTTGAATGACCAACAGGTATCTCAGAGTTCATTAAATCCACTTATGTAGCCATAATTCATTCGCCTCTAGCCAAGCAAACAGGTATAACAGGCCACTTAAAATGCATACTGCTGGCTCTAAATAACCTGTTTCCCCTGTCCATGACTGCCTCACCTCTCTGTGCCACAGTATTACAGACATTATACAAAAACCACTGCTTCATTAGCTAGTGCCAGTGAGCAAATTGTGCAAAAGAGCAAATCTTCATACTGCAAACTGTCTCTGCAGACTGCCAGAAACACTCTGATAAACCCTGCTATTAGCATCTACACTAGAGAAAACTGGCATGTGAAAGTGCCAACTCCCTACAATTGTGCAGTTTCTGTTTAAGGCTGGAATGTGTTTTATCACTCTTTCTACACTGAACACTTTTTGCAAATTCTCTGCGATTTTATCCCTTAATAACGTTTAGCAAATGGCTACAAATTCAGACAGACGCTAGAAGTCACAGCAGTACAGCCTTGCTTTCCCTGTCTGTCACCATGTCCGCGCCGTGCGGCTTCTGCCCCCTGTGTACTTGGCACTGTGGCTACCTGCTCCAGGTGATGCACTGTTAGTCTCCCCGCTATACAGTCTGGATTTCCTCTTCCTCAGTTTCACAGCTGCCTGGGTGTCCGGCTGCCGGTAAAGCCACACGGCCCTGCTCCTTATCTTTTCCATTTGCAACCCTGAGCCCAGCACTACCCATGAGACACCTTGCTGACACAATCACACACACTAACTTCCTGGTAAGGTAAGTATA
Source organism: Pipa parva (assembly GCA_019650415.1). Classification (NCBI taxonomy): domain Eukaryota; kingdom Metazoa; phylum Chordata; class Amphibia; order Anura; family Pipidae; genus Pipa; species Pipa parva. The sequence continues at coordinate 5,052 of WMED01009203.1, read as the reverse complement.
GCACATGCCCCATGGCAGCAATCTGCTCTCTACTGCTGTGAAGCTATATGCTGATCAACATCGCCCGGCTTTAGTCAGGTGGACACTGGGAGTTGTAGTTTACTGGCAGGGGCGGCAGAATCCTGTCAAGTGACGTCATTAGAAGCCGCCACCTCCGCCGCTGCACTTAGAAAGTGTAAGTAAGATTTAGTCTTGTAGCGAAACGTACAGAGAGATAAAAATACTGTATATAGATGGTTATATGGAGACTGCTTTTCCTACCGCATTGTGAGTAGTGTTACAGAGACAAGAGGTGGGTAGGAGTGTTCCCCGTGTGCTCTGCGAGTCGGCCTGTAAGGTCACTCTATGCATTACACGTAGTTTATTTAGAACCTCTCCAGAGGCGCATCATATTGTTACATGCACATTCAGTTTGCAAGCTTCCAGCTGAATTGTAGCATGCTGCTGCAGCTTTGCTAAATGTTTACTAATGAACACATTCTTGCATTTAATTTAGATGCCCGTTTTGTTTATTTTATTGATAATTAAAGATCATTTCACAAGGGTTCTGAAATATGAAATATTTTAAATTTGCGAAAAGGATGTGTGCAACAGGATTTAGGCTTGAGAAGATGGTTTTTAACACTTAAGTGTTTTTTATCCAAGGGAAACTGAACTGAGTCTAGTAGCATTAATATCCATATTCATAGGATCAAGCTGATTCACCCTAAAAAAAAAAAAAACCCTACGTCTGATGCTCACACATTTCTATGTAGATGAATGGGAAAGCAAGTGTTGGACAGGCTAGTTCAGGCTTACTGATGTTACAGCTGCAGCAACTCTGGAGGATGTAAAGCTTGGTGTAGATGAAAATAATAATCCTATATTTATCCATAGAAAACAATGGTATAGGTTTGCATGCAAGAAGCCCATTCTGTTGAGCTGGTTCAGCTGGCTGACATTTATACTATGAAAGAGGCCAACATGCTTTACACGAAGCTGGTGTAAAAGCAAGAGTTCATCATAGAAAAGGTAAATCAGAAGAGCTTAATTGTTAAAATAATTTTCCCCATATTGGTAAACAGAATAACAAAGGTGTCTGATCTACTTTGAGAATAGTGCATTTAGCCAGATTTATCCATATGCTGAGCTAGAGATATTGTCACATGTTTTTCATCAGATACAATTTTGATCATAATGTCAGCATTATATAAATGAATAAATACAATGCAATACACAACTACTTCATGTATAAAGGATTACAAAAGGAAATAGTCAGCAAATTTATTTTGCCAGTGCTTTTGTTATTGTTATGCGAATATTCTTTTACATATATATTATATTTATTAGTTTCAGTTCTACATAGTTTACAGCCAGTTTCTTACTGAAGCATCTTCTATCTTTCATCTCTTTCCTATTGGACTGATCTCTTTGAAATCTTAAGCTAGAAATTTGACTGAAAGGTCAAATTTTGATTCTGATTAATCATTTAGGGGGTAATTCAGCAAAGTCCAAGTGACCTCGTGATCCTTCGATTCACCTCAGCAAAATTGTTGCGACCTCTCTTCTGTCCTATAGGCGGACATCAGTGAACGCTTTAAAGATACTGAGTCGGATTCACCTCACCTTGCGACCATTCGAGTCGCCTCGCCAAGACTGGAATAGCTTTAAAGCGTTCGTTGATGTCTGCCTGTAGGACAGAAGTGAGCTTGCAACAATTTTGTCGAGGTGAATCTAAGGATCGCGAAGTCACTTCGGACTTTGCTGAATTACCCCCATAGAGTCCTGCAGATGTATAATCCCATAGAGTTACAGCCCACCTGCTCCTTTCTAACTGTTTTTTTTTTCTTCAGAATTCTCAAGACAAAACATTCAAACTGATCATCTGAAGTGAAAGTAGGTAAAAGAGGAGTGGCTTCTGTAAAATAAAATAAAAAGTAGCTGTTAATTAAAAAAACATTAAAAACAAGTAAATAATTTCTATTGTGTAAATAATTAATTGAAAAGCAGCAATCTTATAGCCAAATAACTGTTAGAGTTATTTGTGTGTTCCTAAACTGTTGTCAGTTTATATAGGGTTGTCGCCTCATCCCAGTTAAACCACATTATTAAACACTTTTACTGTCTGCAGCATGTATTTTAATTACTGACAAATCAGCACTGCAGAATATAGTTACCTTTTATCAAATGAGCATAGAACAGTGTTAAAGAGATATTTAAAGCTAAATGTGACCCCACCCCTTTTGTGTCCACCAATAAGAATCAGTATACTCAAAACATGTCATGGCTCTTTAAAATAAATTTGTGGAATTGCTACTGAATTGTCAGAACATGTAGAAATGGTCCTAGCTAGATAACTCTTCCTCACGTGAGCATAAGCAGAGAATTGTACTGAATTGCACAGAAAAGCCAGCATACCCTGTTTTTTTTCTCTACATGACTTCTTTAAAAAGAGTCATTTGTATTATTTTCCTACAGTTTTCTATAGGCAATTTAATGTATAATGACCCAGTTCTACATACATTAGAAAATTAGTGCTGACGAGTCTCAATGTGTGATACAATCATTTGGACCAGAAATATCTGACAATGTTGGCTACTATGTGCTTATCAAAAGGTTTATAGGTAAGGTATATAGCAGTGACGGCAAACCATTTTGACACAGAGTGCCGAAAAGGCGACATCACTCACCAGCACCATCCCGCAAAGTGCCGGTGCTGATGAGTGATGTCATCGCGCCTGCATCGGGGGAGGAATGTGCCTACTTTGGGGAAGGAGCTCTCCCTAGTGAGCGGGCGCTCTTTCAGTGTAGTCCGTGGATCAGACCTGAAAACTGTCAGATCAGGTCCGCGGCCAGCACTGAAGGCAGAGGTGGCGACGGCACGTGTGCTCTCTCTGGCACGCGTACCATAGCTTTGCCAGTGCTGGTATATAGGAACCTGTCCACATTATAGTGGTATAACTATAAGCAATGCTAGCCATGTAACAAGGACATGTGATCTTGCCAATATTCTTGTGAAGTCATTGTCTTTATTTTTCTATGTCTAGAGTAACAATCAATTTTGCATTTTAATAACTAAGATATATAGCAATTAATATATTGACTTTTTCATTTTATTAGTTCCAGGTTTTCTGACCTCTCTTCAGTTCTGGAACAGTGTGAAGTTTGGAGATGTATCGCAGGCTTCCGTTTCCTCAGATTTTGCTAGCAACATTTCTTGGAGTTGTTGGGGGGGTATACATTTACAAACCAATATTTGAAAAATATGTGTGGGAGCAAAAAAATTTGAAAAAGGGAGTTCAAATAATTGAAACTGTGGAAAACAAGAGTGAATAAATTGATTATGGACTTTATCTAACTTGTAAATTGTACTTGTTATGTGCAGCGCATAATACGCTAGTGTGAAGAAAAAAATATGGCTCAATGAAAGCCAACAGTAATTACCCTGTTCTGGACAGACTAGCGTATGACGTGCATACACTGGGTCTGGAATGTTGTGTGTCGCATTTTGGCCGGCATATGATACACTGCACACAAAATGCAAAAACATAGGAAGTGCTGTGAATGCCAAGGGAGTGTTCACACTGTCGCTAGTAAGAACAATAGAAAAATACGCTGCGCATCATACGCTAGTGTGAACCTAGCCTAAAGTTAAAGCTAATAATAACATTGAGCTATGTAACTGTATTAAAGGAAGAGTGGAGAGACACAATCAGTGATTGTTTGGGGAGTCATGTCATTTTCTGGTATAGGTTCACTGTGTTTTATCAAGATCAAAGTCAATGCAACCGTCTACCAGGAAATTTTAGAGCACTTCATGCTCCCTCTGTTCAATTTGTTTTCATATAAAACCTGTAATTAGTATTTTGTTTGAATAATTACTGGTGTCTTGTATCTGCCTCTCAGTAGACAATAACCCATTCTAACCCTCATAGCAGCTCGTCTTGGGGTATAATTGAGCAGCACAGTACATCCTCTGGAAAAGCCTGTTTTATAACTATGTTTTGTAAGGACACAAGGGTGACCTTTTAAGTATAAGTTCCAAACCATTAATCTATCACATCTGTATGAAATTGAATGAAACATAAAAACTATATAACTGAACACAACCCAGGACCACATGCATAATTAATTTGAGTGATTAGCAGAGGTCACAACTCCTACTGGGCCATTTTAGTCAGTCTCAGACCATTTTTTATTTACACATATAAAAAGAAAACTGTTAATATGTCCAGTGTTAAAGGGGACCTAAAGGTATAAAACAAGAAAGACAGAAAAGCCACTGTGAAGCTCCTCCCACTTTGTTTCACTGGCCTCATTCATCATCGCACTCATTGCGCGGAGCATTCTCATTGGCCCCCGCAATGAATGTGATGATGTTTCATCCATTTATCACTGACGGTGAAACAATTTGGGAGGAGCTTCACATTGGCTTCTCAGTCAGCTTGCATTGTGAAGAAGCATTGGGTGCCAGGTAATTACAGCACAGCTCATGCTGTGACTGTAGTAATCATCTCTATATCAGGTAAGATTTTTAAAGGGGCACTATAGTGCTGATATAACTGCACACATACATTTAAAACTCCTTTATATTAAGCCAATTTCTGACACAAATAGTTAAAAAAATGTTTAGGGAAGAAATAATACTTGCAGTTTGCTTCCCTTAATTAGTTTTCCTGAGAGCTGACATTTTCCTCCCCCTGCTGCCCCTCCTCTTTCTGTTCTGCAAGTCAGGCAAAATGAAAAGAAAAAGAAAAATCTGCCTAACTGGAGTTGCTTAAAGTGTGCTGACCTTTTGGCATCATAAATTAAGCTTGGAATGCAGGAGATTACAGAGGGAACGCTGACTTGTGCACTTGTGATAAGTAGTAAGATGGACAAAAATGTCCAGGGGAGGGTACCTTTTCATGGAAAACTGTCCAGTACATGTCACACACACATTTCCTGGTGCAGGAGTTTATCAGTGCTGCTTACTCAATCTTTCTGTGTCACATAAAACACTGGGGAGAAATGCTTCTCACTAAGGTATAGTACTGCATATGTAAACATGTAATTTGACTGTAGTTCCCCTTT
>WMED01009202.1:4438-16453 GCA_019650415.1 Pipa parva | reverse complement strand
AGGCAATATTAGCCAAAATAAAACAGTAATGAACCACGTCTCTTTTATATTGTTTACAAATAAACACACAAAGGCAGTTGTAGCCCAAATAATTCAGCAATAAACAACTGGGTTTTTTTTTTTGCAAAACTTTTCCACCAGCAAATTTTGGAAACTTATTTTCTTACACAGTAAAGTCACAAATGCGACTCCATAGTAAAGTCACGACTTCGACTGCAACAATATTCTCATTTTAAAGAGTAGCGCGCAGCGTAATGGAGTAAAAGTAGCATTTTTCTCACCACAGATTTACTCTAGGAAAAATCTTTTCACATTAAACTATTCTCCAAAATACAATTTTTCCAAAAAGCTACTTGAGTAAATATAACTTGTTCCTACCCACCTCTGTGTATGTATATATAATTTTATATATAAAGCACCACAGATTTACTCTAGTACAAGTCTTTTCACATTAAACTACTGCCACAAGTACAATTTTTCCAAAAAGCTACTTGAGTAAATGTAACTGAGTAAATGTATCTCATTCCTACCCACCTCTGCACATGGAATACAGATTCCATTTGCAATGTGTATTCATTATAATATTAAAGGCACCAGTGTGCAAACATTTATTAGAATTACATATCATTTTATAGAAATTTCACATGGAAATAGAATCATATCTGAAACTTATTTCCAAAAATAATCAAAATGTGTCTATGATCAACAGAATTCCTATAACTTCTATAAAATACAGAATTATTGCCATCAGAATTATCATCAACATCAAATGTTATATTGTTAAACAAGTTCTAAGCACACATTTTGACATCACATCTTATATATAAATAAGTGACATGTTTCTAGTGGAATCACAAAAAGCAAAGATCACAGTCATTGTTAAGGTCTGGATTACCTAAACCCACACTCGGGAAGTTTTAGCTGGTAATAAGGAGAATGTGATTTGTGTCACAATTATGATTTACTTATAAAAATGTACAATTATGCTTTCGCTCAAATAGCAAATAGGGTCATTCAAAACTTTAGTTATTGTCTAAGGTCCGAATTCTACTGTTGAATTCTCAAGTAGCGGATTCCCGTAGCAAATCTGCGACTGCAAAAACTCTCCCATTGGAAACTCGGAACTGTGACAATTTTAAAGCTGTCATTGCAACTATATTTCCATAGTTAAGTCGCAACTGTGACAATATTCTCATTATAAACTCACGACTGCGAAAGTAGCAGTCTATTGCAACTGTCTTTAGTGGGAGAATTTACACCGTTATGTGACAATTCAGACTTTAGAAAATAACCCCCTAAGGGCGAAATTTATTAAATTTGGAAAAGCCATTTGCACTTTTCTGAATTTAATAACTCGGGAGAAGGCTTTGAAGTTTCTCCCGGTAAGTATCGCGAGATTTGCACCGTGCGATACTTACTGTGAGAAACTTTCTTATTGGATATATACATGGAAAGGCTATACTGTATGTAGCTATACTGTATGTAGCTATGCTGTATGTAGCTATACTGTATGTAGCTATGCTGTATGTAGCTATGCTGTATGTAACTATGCTGTATGTAGCTATACTGTATGTAGCTATACTGTATGTAGCTATGCTGTATGTAGCTATACTGTATGTAGCTATACTGTATGTAGCTATACTGTATGGCTACCTTTCCATCAATATATTTAATTTAAAAAAGTTTCTCACGATAAGTATTGCACGATGCAAATCTCGCGATACTTACAGGGAGAAACTTCAAAGCTTTCTCCTGATTAAAGTCAGAAAAGCCTTAATAAATTTTGTATAGGGGGTTATTCACTAAAGTCCGAATTGTTGCTTATAGGTGCGAATTCGCCAGATAAAGACAGTCACAATAGACTGCTACTGTCGCAGTTGCATCTTTATAATGAAAATATTGTCGCAATTGCGACTTTATTATGGGAAAATTGTCACAATCTTAACTTTAAAAAATTGTCGCGACTTTATAATGGAGAAACTAGTTGCGGATTTGCTATGGGAATCCGCTGTTTGCTAATTTGACAGTCAAATTCGCCCCTTAGTGAATAACCCCCTTGGCATTTTGGCCTGCGACTCTGCATTACTACAACAATGGCTTCATAAAGCAGAGTGGCTACAGACAGAAATACATTATTTTATTATTAAAAAGAGTCAGGGTAGAACTCTAAATGCAATTATTGCTCACAATAAACCTCAGAATTTCTAGAACATACCCTCTTGTTAAACACAATTAAGTACAGTACACAGTTGTATGGAAAAATCATCTGCTACAGATGTTTCTTGTTTGTTTTCAAATTGTTTCTGCATTTCCACATACTTTCATTTCCACCACTGGGTGTCGCTGTGGATTATCCAATTCACATTCACTTGCACATCCCTCATGTAGAACTTCAGCACAACATGATCTCCAAGGGCAAAATATATTAAAATCGGTAAATTATCGGTAACACAATCTTACCGATATTGACATCGCGATATTGCAATTTTACCGACATCAATATCGCGATATTGAATTTCAGCCGTTCTGCCATTGAAATCAATGGTTTGGCCGAAATTCGATATCGCAATATTGGTAATATCGATATCGCGTTATCTGTAAAAGCCCGTTCGATATCGCGATATCGATGTTATCGCTTTTAATAAATTTCACCCATGATTACAGCAAAAATGAACATTTTCTCTGACTTCTCTGTTAGTATTTTTTGTGGGACAGTTGTTGGGTGTAGATTGCGCAATGTGAGAAAAATCTGCGATATTAATTTGCAATTCCGTAAAATGCTTCCAAATGATTTGAAGATGGAAAAAATAGTTTTATTTTTTTTAATTTGAGTTTTTACTTTTTGATTTTTTAAGGCTAATATCAGTACTTGGGAAAGCAGTGTAGCAGATTTAAAGGGGCCTATTCATTTAATGGGAGCCCCGCCATCAACCCACAAATGTGCTACTTTGATCTGGTGGAGTAAAACTGCCAAATTCGCCATATTACCGAGTTTGCTGAAAACCCATATGTGGGGAAGCGGTGAATTAACGTGAGTTCGGACCCTTACGTTAGAACTTTCATGTCCTTAAACTACAAACTTCTGTTGCAAATAAATCAAAACTGCATCTTGTTTTTTTCGGTACATTTTATATTTTTTTGTTTTACAACAACACATGAACCTGTCATAGAAAAGAAAAATAGTTGTTATCTTCGTATACTTATCCAAAAAAAAAATTACTGAAATGGTAATCAAACTAACATATGTCAAGTGGCAATGACCATGTGATTTGTATTTAACCATTTGATTACAATGACATATTTTTAAATGTATTACACAAGGAAAATTGTTTCCAGAGTCTAGAGTTGTTGGAGGACATATGAGATAGGGAAAGAATTGACATAAATGCAGAGTATTCTGTACTGAGGCAGTAGAGAGAAGCTCTATTAAACAAATATACATTCTTCCAGCACACACAATATTACCCTGTTTCCCTAAAAATAAGACAGTGGGGGTTATTCACTAAGGTGCATATTCGACTGTCGAATTCGCAAACAACGGATTCCCATAGCAAATCTGCTACAATTTCCCCATTGTAAAGTTGTGACAATTTTTTAATGTTAAGATTGCGACAATTTCCCCATAATAAAGTCGCAATTGCGACAATATTCTCATTATAAAGACGCGACAGTAGCAGCCTATTGCAACTGTCTTTCTCTGGGGAATTTGCACCTATATGCAACAATTCGGACTTTAGTAAATAACCACCAACTGTGTCTTACATTAATTTTTGCTTCTAAAGACGCACTAGGTCTTATTTTTGGGGGATGGCTTATTTTTGGGACACGGAACTGGTACGTTATATTTCCAGTACTTTACTGCAGCCAGATCTTATTTTCCGGGGATGTCTTATTTTTGGGACACGGTACCACTATAGTATATTTCTCGTACTTTACTGCAGCTAGGTTTTATTTTCCAGGGAGGCCTTATATTTCTAAGCTTGGAAAAAATTGCACTAGGTCTTATTTTCAGGGAAACAGGGTACCGGTAATCCAAGGGATGAGGTGTAAATTAGTACCAGGATGAGGCAATTTTCACACTTTCTTCATTTCAACCATCAATTAAATACCGTTGTACACTCAGAATCTAGTAAGTTACCATTTTATGTCATGACTTATGGAAACGAAGCACAGCATTTCAGGGGTACAGTCCCCTTCCTGTTTAACATGTATAAAGCCTGAACAATGGGATATATTCAGATATCAGCTGTGACCACAGATGCAAATAAAATCTTCTGTATTTAGCAGGCAATCATATATGTCACGTAGAGAATTTCATGTATGTGTACAATAGTCACTGATAAATATTGTTTATTGGGTTTATTTCTAAGGAGGTAAAAATTACTTTAAAAAAGGATATCCAGGAGAATTTGTCCTGATAAAAGGGTTTTCTGAAGCTCAGAATACAGCTGAACGCTAAAGGGAGGATACTATAGTCTTATCTAAAAGCAAAGTAAAATCTCAGATATACCAGGTGTCTGCATATGGCAACACTAAGGGCATCTGGAGATTGGAAGTTTAGGGAATTCATCAACTGGGCAAATATTTAAAAAAGTCCAGTAACCAATCAGCTGTTATCATACATTAGAATAAGGAAACTAGACTTCTGTAAGAAAAATTCTAATTGGTTGTTATGGGTTACTAGACCTCTGTAAAGTTTGCCTTCATTGATGAATTCTTTTTTTAGCCTCTTGTTGCCACAGCATTACTCAGAGACCTGACTTCTTTGCCATTTTAAGAAACAGTTATAGAGTTTTCTAGATAAAGCAAATACTTTATAGTATATAGGTTCTCCCTGGGTCTGACACTTGATAAAGGGCAGGACACCCAAACTTGATAAAGGGCAGGACACCCAAACTTGATAAAGGGCAGGACACCCAAACTTGATAAAGGGCAGGACACCCAAACTTGATAAAGAGCAGGACACCCCAAAACATAGTGTTATTTCACTTGATTACCCAATAAAGAGCTGCAGCACAACTGCGTTTGCTAGTTTTCTTCATTCTCATGAATGCAGAATAGTAAAGACTTTGTTCCAATACTATTCCATACTTTCAGTTATGCACCCTCAGATAAAGGTTAAAAAGAGGTAACATGTTATTTTAAATTTCATCTTATAGAAATTGTTGTAGACGTTAAGTCTGCGGAGTAATTCACTTAGAAATGTAGAGGTTTCAGACCTGCATGGAAATCCTGACTTAGTTGCCAAAAAGGGGGTGAATATCATACTGAAGTACAAATACATATTGCCAATGCTACTTCTTTCAATTCCAACATTTTTCTGTGAACTTTCTTTTAAACCAAGGCCACGTGGCTGTTATATTTTGTACTTTATTGCCACAACTTTTTCCTGGCCTGGAAGGGGCAGATCAATGAGCCCATGCTGACTTTACTGCTGCGTAGAGATGTGAAGTCGTGTTTAAAGAGTACAAGTCTGAAGCCATACTCCATCTTGGTGCAGAATGACAAAGACAGTGGATTCCTTTATGCATAAATTTATCAACAGTCAACACAATGAAATATCCAATTCATACAAGAGGAAACACAGCTAATGTGTGTCATTACTCTGATAAAAATAATGTATTATGGTTTATACTGTGTTGTACCTGACAGCTTATATTGCCTTGACTTATGCTTTGGATCAGTGTTTCCACACAATTCTAGGCATTCTAGAATCTTTCTTCTTCCTGCTGTGTGTTTTTTTTATCAATTACATTATAATCTCACCTTCCTTTGTGTTTCTTATGGTATTTTTTAATGGAATTTCTCAAATGGATATAGAGCGTGAAGGGTGAGTTTACATATAAAGCACACATCACAAAACAGAATACAATTATACCTATTAAAACTGCCAATGGATGGTATGCTTCTTCAATCACTGTTTCCAAGTTAAGCTAACATTTAAACAAATATTGGTAGTTTCTAGAAAGAGTTGCTTAATATAGTGACGTTCATATCAGCCCATCTACAAAAGGGTAGGAGAGGGAAGAGGAAATATGGAATTGGATGACTGAGGCTACTCATTAGTGCCTATTATATTACTAGTAAGGAAAGGCTTGATCACCTAAGGTTTTCAATCCATTGATTATAATTGAAGCAAGGATAGGTAGACTCGCTCAATCCTGAGAGTCAAAAAAAGTTGGACTGGGGTGCTCTGAAGCAGCCATAAGGAATCCAGAAAATGAGATAATCGGCACTCCCAGTCAATAAAAACAAAAAATTTTCTGCTCCTTCTGTTTATTGATTTTACTATTGCCTGTTTTTAAACCGAATGGATTAAAATTTTTTGTTTTTATTGACTGGGAGTGCCGATTATCTCATTTTCTGGTTTCATTGATTATAATTGATCGCTACTCTGGAAAGTATGTTTGTAATAACAAGAAAGCCTGCAAGGAAAGAAGAAATATTCAGGGATAGCAGATTAATGACTATTATTTATTATAGGGCTGTTACTTTAACACCCACAATGAACTTGGATGAATGCTGAAGACTGTTGTGTGCAACGGACTCGTGCATGTGCCTCAGGAAAATGCTATGCTTTGTTGATTGCAAACTATTGACAGAACAGCAATGCCAAAAAAAAAAATTCATAGAATGCATTTATATTTGCTATATATTCTGTTCTAAGTGCATATTTTAATTCTTCCAAAAATGATAAAGTATGATATTTAGCTGTTTAGTTTTTTTTTAAAAAATTATATTATCTAAAATACCATAGAATACAATGAAACTGGGTGCGATCTATTTAAATACACAGCTGCCATCTTGACTTTAAGGATAATATTTATATACAGTAAGCGGTGCATTTAAATAACCGCCACGAAAATCCAAATGGAATTTTGAATCTTGGCCGTTACTGGTCCTTTAAGTTCCCTTTCCTAGGGGTCAAGCCTTTCAAGTGATGTAAGAATGGTCTTTTATTACAATACAGCAACAGTTCTCATAAAAAGATTTGTCATATGTAGAACCTAATCACTAATCTTTATTTGGAAAAAACAAAACCATTGGTAGTTCTCTTTAAATGACCAGATAACTATTGTCTGTTATTGACAAACTGAATCCCATTTGCTGCTGAAAGTGACACTTGTAGATTATATGTTTCTTCCATTTTGTTTACTTTTTTCATTAACCACTATGGGCAACATCTCAGTGATTAAATCACTTATGTGGCATCATGGTAAGATGCGCTCATTTTAAACAAAACACATACGTCTAAAAAGCTTTGTAAACATGGTTATGTTTTTCTTTATTTTTTTAAGATGTTGAAGAATGTTTCTGTATACTCCTCAATATTCTACTGTTCTTTTCCACTATATACTAGTAGCCCTCTTGAACAGTGAGTGATTCAGAAAAGAAAGGGCACCCTTAATCTTCTGGGTAAAATTGGTTCTCAGTCAATGTGGTTGTAAGTAAGTTAAATGTAAAGTTGTTTTGTAAGATCAGTCACCCGGAGTAAACCAAACTCCAGTACATTTGCCGGAATACAGTAAACATGAAATTCAATGTGATTTTGCAGATATAGGGCCCCTTTCACCCTACTTCTTGTTAATAATTGGAAAAATCTATTTCAGCAACATATTTTTATTTTGATACACATCCATAATTAACACTTCGGCCACAAACACGGAATCACTGGAATTCTCAATTTTGTTTACTGCTCTTTGCCACAAAAATGCTGCTCCAGAGCATCAGAATCGTAGTTAATTATTACTTATGCATTCTGTGTGGGATTAATCAGCGTCAATAAACCATTATGTTTTAAGACAACCCCACAGTCTATTGTGGGATTTCCACGCTGAGGTTTGTAATCTTCCTGTTATTTTTTTTTTTAACTCTTATGGTGCCAATGTCAGTTTTTTAAAACAATAAATACCAATGAAAATAGTATATATATATATATATATATATATATATATATATATATATATACAGTATATATAGCTTGAGACTTGATAAAGGGAGGACAGAACTCTTGAAAGCTTGTCTATACTCATACTATACTACTATACTTATTTATATATATATATATATATGTGTGTGTGTGTGTGTGTGTGTGTGTATGTGTGTATATACTGTATATATATATATATATATATATATACAAACACACAATCTTTGTAAACCTATGCTGTATTATTAACAAACACAAATATGCTAACAATTAAAAACATGTAAATGAAACGCTAAATGAACACAGCAAAAGTATATCATTAAATGCTTGTAATTATCATTTCTCCCCTTTCTAGGAAGCGTGCCTTTATTTTAAATGCTTTACAAAGCAGTTTGAAAAAAGAAATAAATGAAGACGATAAATGCGCACATTAAATCCACAATATCTTTATATTTTCAGTTTTATATAAGAAAAAAGGATGTCAATCTATTTTATTTTGAAAGCCAAAGTGAAATAAAGAGAATTATAAATATCTTTATTGTATTGCTAAAAGGAATGGCTTATCTGAAGTCTCCATATTGGGGCATCTTTACAAAATCTTGTTATGAGCAGCCGGGACAGGTCATTTCTCCAGTGCAACAGCTGTTTCTCTCAAGGCAAACCACTGATTTATATATATATATATATATATATATATATATATATATATATATAATATGTTTAATTCTTTTTACCTGAGTGTATTTATAATTTCGGTGAATTTTATTATTTCACAGATTTTGCTGAAATCTGATTTCTGCTCCAAACTAGTCAAAAACCCTGTTTTCTCTAGAATTTTATTTTTTGTATTTTTTTTTTTAAGACTCGAAGAAATGGATAAAATTAACAATCTAGACAAAATGAAATTCAAAAAAGGTTAAAATATACCTCAGTTTTTTTGAAAATATATTTTAATAATGGTTAAATAGTTTACATTATGTGTTTTATATTTTTCATTATAGGAATATGGAAATGTATTTTTTTAGAACTCTAATTTAACCATTTAAACAACCGAACATTATTCATTCTGTAATTTATTCTATAGTGATAAGTTTTCTTTTTTGGCACAGATATCCATATTTTGTGGCATTTAGATAGATGCCACCTTTAATGTAGGCAATATGGACCTTTATATTACTCATTAACCTGCCATGAACTGTTGAAATTACACATTTGATTCATATTTTAATAATTACTGTAAACTTATAGAAATGTTATTTTTTTCTACCATCCCCGAAGAAGATGACTCCAAACTGCTCATTTCTATATATATAATGTGATATAATTCAGTAATATCACTCACAGTGCCTACCTGCAGCAGAAATTAAAGTGCCCTTTAATTGAATTGTATTTAATGGTCTTATTTAAGACTGTGCGTTAATGATGTCATTTTGTCCAGTGAATGCCCAGCCTTTTTATCAAAAACAAAGTGAGATGTATGGTAATTTATGTAGAAGGTAGCTTTTTTTGTGTTTTATTATACAGAAGATTAATATTTTTTAAATGTCATACAGTAAATAAATATTTGCATTTTACTTTGAAATATACACTATTTCTAGAAGAAATATTAGGATATCTCGATTAGAGTATTTTTTTAAGAAAACATATTCAAATGTTTAATCTTGTTGTACAAATATGTATTTAAATAGCAGAAATTACATTTCTTTATTATTCATAAGTGGTGCTGCTTTTTCTATTTAATTATAGGCATTTGACAGGCACAGTTCCATCTTAATACGCTTATCTTGGAAGTCAGAAAATTGCATCTTTTTATAACTGACAATAGCACGGTATGTATCCAAGAGAAAAAGACAAATTATACAAAATCATTGCTTTAAATATATTTAAATAGACAGGAAGAAGTCCAAATTGAAAAGTTTGTTGAAGACTGTATATTTTTTGTTAACTTTGACAATAATTTGCATAATGTTCTAGGGGGAAAAAAAAGTGATGATAGCCTAACTGTTAACAGTTTCCCTTCATTGGTATTACAAAAGTGCGACGAGACTTAATCACGGTATATTCACTAGCTCTGTATTTTTAATATCCTGTTACTACTGTTATCATTTATAGATAATGTAGTAGTATTAATAATATATTCCTTGACATTCCTAAGAAAGTATTTTTCAAAAGCATCATAAATACTCCTGATATCTCTTATCTTTTTTAGGTAGTGAAGTCAAAAATGATATATTAATAAAATGGAATGTTAAATTCACTCCAGTAACCACAATCTAATTTCTAAGAGCTGATTCTGATATTGAAATACATAGTTCCGCAAAAGTGGTGTTGTTTTGTGACTTCATTGTTTCTCTATATAGGCACTGTAAATCGAATTGATGCCATTGATACAATGATTAAAACAGATTCAGATCATCACTGCAATTTTACAAACAACTTTTTCCCAACAACATAGACGTATTTAGCAATCTTAGTTTTTACATTACTACATAGAATGCTACAAGACAGTGATTCTCGGTTGGTACAGTTTGAAAATCATGGCATATCGTGTAGATATTATAAAAGAGGTCTTAAAAGAGAAATAATAAAAGTAAAACATTTGCATGAAATATATTTTAAGTTTTTCTCATTATGAATCATAGAAAAGAGTCCCTTGTAGCTTATATATTTCACAAAGACAGAAACCACCAAATAAATTGAAAATTGTAGTTAATAAAAGAACTAACCAAATAGGATTTGTTTATGCTTCAAAATGGAGCTGGCATGTGAATGCCATTTACAATACTTATATATTTAAGGTCAGTTCACAGTACAGTCTGGAGAGAAGGCCCAAGATGACCTATTATAATTAAAAAGAGAGTTTTGGCAAAAAAAACAGAATGAGGAGTGTAGAGTAACAAAAATATATTTCATTGAAAAAGGTTTGGATTCAGGATGCAGTAAAGATCGCAAGCATCAATCAAACAATAACTAAGCCAAAGCGACTTACTTTTTAAATGCAATTTATTACAACATTAGTGTCTGAAGAGATCAGTGATTGTGAATAGAATGATTTGTAAAGCATACCATATACATAATACAAGAAAAAATCAAATATAAAACCCGTAAAATGAATCTAAATGATTAGAAGACCATATTGTTAGCTACCTTAATATGACACCGTATCTCCTTACCATGATATTAATATCCCAAATCCATTACTCTGCTCTTGTCTTTAACAAAACACATCAGGGGGGGAGGAATAATTTCTCTGCTAACATTTTTCCAGACACTATGGAAGCCATTAATTACGTGGGTACATCTTGGAGAAGCCTCTGACCGGGCCATGTTAAAAGCTCTTGCATATTAACTAAAATTGGAGAAATTATAAAATTGACAGCAGTAAGTAATTAAATATAGAGATGTCATTTTTTTTTTTTTTAACAAGAAGACCCTGATACTTTTCAATTTTTTTCCAAACTTCACTGCATTGTCCTATTCCCACCTTATCTCCAATACCTTCTCCCCCTTCCTATTTCTCAAAAAGAAAAAATACAAAAGGGATAGTTTTGAATGTAAGCTAACAGAGGAAACACAATCAGGGAATAGCTGGAGATCTTTGTCTATAGGAAGAACATAGCAATTTCTTCTTGCCTACCACTGGGTGTCAACCTTTAACTCTGCTACTTTCCTGCATTTTGGATGGCCAAGCTGATTATCTAAAACAGAAAATTAGCACACAATGGCTATACTCTGAGATATCCCTTATGCAACTAATGGCAAAGCTTGTTAATTGGTTGTAAATGCCAGCTGGGTGCCATGATAATACTTTAGAAATAAGCAGGTATTCTGATAATTACAGCAATCTTCATCTATAAAAGCTTAAGCAGATGAAGAACATGGGGCTGGCTGAAAACCAAGATTTACCCCGCTGCACTCACATTAAAAAAAAAAAGGAGAGGAAAAAAAAAAAACATATAGACAATAATGCAACAAAACAATTATATAGCAGGAAGCTGGAGAGATAGTGAAAATTCAGAAGAGTATAACACAGGGAATGTAATAACTAGTTATGGAAAAATGGCCCATTTATGTTTGTGTATAAT
>WMED01009201.1:0-16454 GCA_019650415.1 Pipa parva | reverse complement strand
GAAAGGGATGTAATATTCACTTATATACAGTTAGTGGGATATGGTGAGGATGACGTCACTTCCCTTCACTTGCTGAATTCCTCTCACTCCGCATGACTTTCCAATCTAATTCCGCCTAACTATGCCACACTATGCAAGTAACAGTGATTGCCGCAGTCTCACTGGTTACAAGTAAACTCTCCATTTCAAGTCAATAATGAGAAGTGAATTTGAATCTATTTTGGCGATGCGACTCGAATTGTAGCAAAGTGAATTCACTATGACTGTCGAATTTGCACTTTTATGAATAAGCCCCTCAGTACCTGTGATGTCAGAATACTGTTCTCATCATAGTGGTAAATACATAGCGTGTAATATTATGTCACTCGTAGTCAGAGTGGTTAAACAGTCCTCAGTGTTGCAAATATACATTATTTTATTCTGTTTTACTTTATTTTTCTAGTAGAAATTGTGTGTTTTTGTTTTCACCCTACAACTGGCCTGCGACACTAGTTAAAGGAGATAAAGTACGACAGTCTATAAATAGTCCAGCCAAGCATACCTAAGAAGGTGATATTCCCAACGCTCTGATAGTTCAGCCTGTTTGCACAGCAGGAGGTGTGCCAGTGAGTCTCATGAGCATGACACCACTAGCCTACACTACCCACAATCCTCTGTGCCCAATCTATTACATTAAATACCAGTTTTCATTTTGTACAGTGGGGCTTTACTGTTAGCATTCATACTGGGCTCTTCCATCAGGATCCTATCGTAAGACTTTCCCTAAACACCGGGTGCCCTGTCTGTACATGGCAGACCTCTGCCCGGTTAGCGATAAATTTTGCGACTACTCTTTCCTGACAAAAGAACATTAACACGTAGCGGAATAATTGAGAATTTGACTGTTGGAGTGAATTCTCTTCACTTCGGATGGTTAAACCCTGACTCTCTACTCCTTATTCACTAAACAGTGGATTCCCATAGCAAATCCACGCAACTGCGACAATATTCCCGTAGTAAAGTCGCAACTGCGCCAGGATTCCTATAGTAAAGTTTCAATCACAATGATATTCCCATAATGCGACAGTAGCCATCTATCAGGTGGTGTGCGACCATCGTTAGCTGGCGAATTCACACCTTTACGCGATGATCCGGACTTTAGACAATAACCCCCTAAAAATGTAAAATTTCTCAAATTCATGTCTAGTTACTACAATCTGTGCTTCCAAACATTGTGAAATGGTTCATAGAAAGGAAGATATTTAGCTATTCAGCTCTATAAATTGCGCTTTAGCGCATACTTCCCGTATGTGCACCGTAGAAAACAGCGAGACTGGGTGAGGTATGTTTAACAACGTCGCTGTTATCAGTACAGATAAAAAACGGACAGAAAGCAATAGGATTCATCATTTTAACTTTGAAATGTAACATTTTTGCAAGTTCTGCATTTGAATAATTGCCATGCCAATCCAAATATATTGTTTTTTGGTTTTTATTGTCTTTTTAAACGCATTTAAAGTAACACTCTTCGAATTGAGGAAAAGCAGAATGTAAAGATACTGTATTAAACACCGGTGGGGCATATTTACTAAAGATGGAAAACCGTATCGCCGCTTCTTCCCCCGTTTTTTTTTTCCACCGCATTTTCCTTTTCCCCTCATTTATGAAAATCAAAAAAAAAAATATGTTGATAAAGAAATCGATATCGGTAAATATAGATGCGGTCATACCGCTACAATTAACATTAATGTCAGTGGTGCCCTTTAGTATCGATATCGCTGATTATTACACCTGGGACTTAGATTCTATAGACCCATCTCCTCAACCTGGCCAAACGTTGCATCAGTAAAAATAAAAGTTGGAAAGAGCTTAGTAAACTGTGATCGCATCGAAAAATGGTGAAAAACGGGTTAAAGTGGTAAAAAAAACTGTGAATACGGTTTTCCGACTTTAGTAAATATGCCCCTATAGTATATAATGGGAAATGGGATGGATCTTTTCATGACTAATAGCTATGACATCATAGTCATATGACAAACGTGGTACTTGGTGTTGCTTTGGAAATTATTTCTCTTTAAAATAAAATATCGGATTTCATTATTTTGTTTCGTTCTTTCATTTGCTGGTTGCAGACATCTTTTAACATTTGGCCTTCTCTGGACACTTTTTAACTATTATTTGAAGTTCAATGAAAGACAGTGAAACTGAGTTTTTTTTATTTTTTTTTATGACTAACTAGATAAAAGATGGCTTCAAACAGCAAAGAAAAAAAAAAGAGCAAAGCAAAACAAATTAGGTATTCAACTTCAGAGGTAACATTTTTACTGTACTGTATCGGATCGACTGCCATTTGTTTTTGTTTTGTTTTTTGAGGGGTGGGAGTGTTACTGCTCCTTTATTAGCTGGATTACATACCATTCATACAATCAGGGCCGGCTTTCCCATTAGGCCATATAGGCGAATGCTAGGGGCGCCGTCTGTCCAGGGGGGCGCTCGCGTGCATGTTTTTTTTTTAATATGTTGGTGCTGTTGGAGGTGAGTGGGGGGCGTGGGGGGCGCGGGGTGGGGGTTAGCCTAGGGTGCCAATAGGGCCAGAACCGGCACTGCATACAATCATATAAAAACAGGAAATACTGGGAGTTGTAGTTCAGTAGGAATTGGGTGGCTTTGAACAGCTGGAGGACAACAACATCCTTGTTTCAGAAAGGACACAACTGTTCCAATTTGTTTTCAATAAAAGAAAATGAAGTGAAGTGGAGCTGGAAAGTTTTAGCTGACGTCTTGCTACGCGTTACAGATCAGAGAAATAAGCAGTTTACAATGACATCACAAATCGCTAGCGTTAAATAATCATACCCTAAAGAGCTGTCATGGCCATGGGTGCTACAACATGCTACAAAATGACGTCCACAAAGCAACAGAACAATAAAGTAAATGGAGCGTGTCACGGGCAACTGCGAAAGACTGTGTCCCACCATCCCTCCATTTAAACAGCAGAACTATTTCACATTCCGTTCACACTGCGTCTTCGAATGCGCCACATGGTGGGGGGAGCGAACCATAGAACCAACCAATGATCTATGGCAGTGGTCTGCAAAGTGCGGCTCGCGAGCAGCCTTGTTGTGGCTCGGAGCGCACTGCTGAAGGCCACGCCCAAGCCCCGCCCATGACTGCCAACAGCTCTTCTGATTGGCAGTCGGTGGTCATGTGGTCAGGAGAGGGCACGCCTCCCTCCTCCGGCAGCTCACAAGATAGTTGTCGCCGCTGGAGGAGGGAGTGAAATGGCTCCCTCCCAAAACAACTTTGCCGACCCCTGATCTATGGGAAATATGTTATATAAGACTCCATGGATGTACATATGATATCCACGAATTAAGTATTGTTTCAGTATCTATGGATTTATTAAATAAGCTAAGATTGCACTGACTGTCTACGACTCTGGGTGCTATTAGCTAAAGTCCGAATTGTTGCATAAAGTTTTGAATTCGCCAGCTAACGACGGTTGCATACTACCCAATGGCTGGCTACTGTCACGATCGAGACTTCATTATGGGAATATTGTTGCTATCGGAATATTATTGTGACTTTTAATCTGCCGCGGATTTTCTATGGGAATCCGCTGTTTGAGAATACTCCTTTTAAGCAATAACTCCCTCTATCCTTTCCAGGCTTTTGGCCACCTCCTGGGGTTAAAAATTAAGGTTCTGATTGGTAGGGAGTTAAGCCTTTGTTTGGACAACTTCCCTACAGTATCTTCTGCTCACCTATACCACTTTATTCCAATCTGTTGTCACTGTGTTTATGTGCAAAACCACCCAAGAACTTGGCTGCCAGAAATGATTTGTAGAAAAACAGGCAACTTTGTTTTATTTTGGCGAAACAGCACGCCGCGGACTTTACGGCTGCAGTTTGTTTCCATTGCATTAGGAACCAGAGCTGACAATCTATGCCTAATAGACAGCTCTAGTACCTCTGCATTCAGCACAGACACCTGTGTAATTTACTGCAATACTCCCATTCAGTAGGTATTTCAATGAAAGATTTCAGTGTGTGAGTAGGTTTCAAAAGGTGGGTGATACCTGGTACCAGATCTGGGGCCATATGCCCTTGAATTTTAAGCTTAGCAATGCCCCCATAAAAGGGAGCTACTAGATTCAACAATTATTTACTTATCTCTAGTAAACCATCAGAGGTTCATTATTTTAGCTACCTTCGAATAACTTCTGATTGATTGCTATGAGTTACTTGGTCTACCACTGCCTGTTTATTAATATGCATGCAATATACAGTATAGACTGCATTAATCATGTTTGTAACTGAAAAACTGTGCTGGTGACAATGTTCAGTGCATCTGCAGCAGCTCACTGGTCAAGCAGGACGCATCGTACAATCAGATGTGAGAAAACAGCCTACGCAGGGTCCAGGGGGCCATACTAATGGAATTTTTCTATTCCAACAGGAATGTGGTTCAGTATTATTAATATATTTAGCATTTTAATTAAGAGCTTACAACTATTAAGGTTAACCTGACCCTTCATATATGTGCATTATGAACCTTGCGCATAATAATGGTTTAGTGTCTCTTTAAGCAGCAAACTTCCTTTCCTGCAAATCATGCTCTCCACTGACCATGGCTAATACTCTGTTTTCAGAGGCTATTTTGGGGGGGAATCTTTGCCATATGACACCTGTGGTATTTTGATGGATTGGATGTCATGTAGTTGAGTGTTTCAGCACCTTAAATGTTCTTTCAGAACCCAGTGCCAGAAAGTGATCATCGTCACTGCATAACTGACTCAACACTTAACTGTCTACAAATAGCAAACAAAAGGGTAGATAGAGCACAGCAGCTTACAAATAACAACTGGCGAGGCTGGCTCATCCGTTAGGCCCAAAACACCAGCACCCTCAGTGGTTGGCACTGCAGCCTTGCAGCTCTGGGCTCTGGGTTCAATTCCACTCTGGACTTCATCTGCATGGAGATTGTATGTTCTCCCCGCACCTGCATGGGTTTCCTCCTACACTTCACAAACATACACATGTGTGTGTGTGACTGAATAGGGAAATTAGATTGTAAGCTCCACAGGACAGTGAATGATGAATCTCTGTAAAACACTGTGTAATATATCAGCGCTATATATATATGTGAATAAATAAAACACCTAAGGCCCTTGACTTTAGAAAGGCTGAACAATATTTCTTCCTGTATTTATATAATGCTCCGTGTACATTTATTAACTGCGGCATTATATTTTACTGTGTGTTTTGTAAAATCAACAACTTATATTTGAGTTAGCAACTGGCTGTTACATTTAGCCAGCTCACATCTCCCCATGCAATAAGGTTCCCCCCATTTAAACATGCCTACTAGCTACTGTATTCCTACAAAAATAGGAGACACGTTTTCTATGGTTTATTACAGTGAGGGAAATATAATCTGATCCGTGAGAGTGTCAGTTTACTATGATTAAAGGGGACCTGTCAGGTCTACTTAACAGACTTTTTTTTTTTTAGGAAGCAGGGAGTTGTCTAAAAAGCATTCAGCTAAGACTGTAGTAAAAGCAGCAAACTCCCTGCTTATTCTCTGCTCCGATGGTCGACTTTAATCTCAAGTCGGGTTGGGCGGGGCTAAAAAGGATGACTGACATTAAAGTTCCTCAAATCAGATCCCTTAAATCAAGGTCTAGCAGGGATCTGATTGGAGGAGCTGTAATGTCAATCATCATTTAGCTTCGCCCAACCTGACTCGAGATTAAAGTCTGGGATTGGAGCAGAAAAGAAGCAGGGAGTTTGCCGCTTTTACTACAGTCTTAGCAGAATGCCTGCAACTGTATTAGTGTATAAATACCGCAACTATTTTATAAACCGTCTTCAATAAGACATCCCTTCATATTCCACAGTTTACCGCCCACTGCGCAGATTAGAATGTTCAGTGTACCTGCAGCTCATTGGACAGGGTGAAAGGAGCCAGGCTGACTGGCGTAAAGAGATTATGATAGGGACCTGGAACTGATTTTTCCACAGGTTTTGCTTTTGAGGAAATAGTTTGTTTCCGATAAGTTCCTTTTCTTCCTGCTCTGTCTCTAACGGATTCCCATGGCACATGGTTTAATAAACTATCCGCAGCCTGCAGCTTCCATTATGTCACCTAGACCTAACCTAGACATCTCCCAAAGAGAACGCCTTGGTTCCAAACTCTAGGAGACTTCCTGCTCTGTCTCTAACGGATTCCCATGGCACGTGGTTTAATAAGCTATCCGCTGCCTGCAGCTTCCATTATCTCACCTAGACTTATCCTAGACATCTCCTAAAGAGAACGCCTTGGTTCCAAACTCTAGGAGACTTCCTGCTCTGTCTCTAATGGATTCCCATGGCACGTGGTTTAATAAGTTATCCGCTGCCTGCAGAGTACATTATCTCACCTAGACCTAACCTAGACATCTCCCAAAGAGAACGCCTTGGTTCCAAACTCTAGGAGATTTCCTGCTCTGTCTCTAACACATTCATGTTGCACGTGATTTAATAAACTATCGGCAGCCTGCAGCTTCATTTATCTCACCTAGACCTGTCCTAGACATTTCCCAAAGAGAACGCCTTGGTTCCAAACTCTATGGGACTTCCTGCTTCCTACAGTAATTTATAAAGAGGTCACATAACTAATATTACCCTATGGTCTAGTCCTGACTGTCTACCCTCATATAGCACACCATTGACTACATTCTGCAAACCACAACACTGAGAACATCATATAGTATTTATAGCAGCGTGTCAGACTGGGAAGGAGCCTTCACCAGACTGCTCCGCCCCCTCATCACATGACATATGACAGCACGTGATGCAAACAGGTGGGCCCTGGGACCACCGGGAATTTTCCTTGTGTCCCGGCATGTCAGTCCAATGCTGATTTACAATAATCCACAACCTCCTAGGATATGGAGCTGAACTTGACCAGTACGGTGGCTCAGTGGTTAGCACTGCTGCTTTGTGGCTGTGAGTTCAATTCCACCCTGGACTTCATCTGCATGGAGTTTGTATGTTCTCTTTGCACTTGTGTGAGTTTCCTCCAGGCACTCCAGTTTCCACCCACAATCCAAGCACATACATCTGTGTCTGTCTATGTGTGTGTAAATGAATATGGAAATTAGAATATGGAATGAATATGGAAATTAGATTGTATATTCCATGGGGCAGGGACTGAAGTGCATAAGGAATCTCTGTAAAGCACTGCGTAATATATAAGTAGTATATAAATGAATTTCATTTTATTTTTCGAATTCTTTGACACATTTTTATCTTCCCAACCCCCATATTGTTTACTAGAGGCTCCCTTTTGAAAATCTGTTCTTGTTTATTAATCTCAGCTCATATATTGCAATACATGTCGAGGGTGTACATGGGGTTTACTTCCCCTTTAAAATAGTAGATGTGACTCTAATGATAACTGTTTTTTAAAGCCGTGTATATTATGCATTTACCATCCCTTTCATTTGCACGTGTTGATCTTTTTAGATATACTCTCTGCTAAATGTATTTTTGGATGGATTTTTTATAGAAATGTTTTTATTCCAAAAGAAACTTTGAGACTGATGCCTCCATATGTAATACAGGAAAAGACAAAGGAATTCCCAGTAGCTTTGCACCACTGGCTGCATTTCTCTCCTACAAACACCTGCGTTTTCTTTGTGTTGGCTAGTGTTTACACTGCTACAGATGAAGTTGCTAGGGAGGAAACCCCACAGTGATAAGGCTCTGTACAGAAGGTCTGCACAGATAAGCCAGGGTGGACAAGCACTTTAGGGTGCTACGTAAGTCTGTGTGACCCTGTAGATTTATGAGCTGTAATGTTTACTTATTTAGTAACATGGCTTTTTCAAATGACCCTGCTATGTCAGTCAAAATTGGGACGCATGAATCCGAAGTGGTAATTTTTGGACTTTTTCTTGGGAAAACCATTATATATATACAGTATATATATATATATATATATACTGTATATAGTAAAGACTATAGATTACCAAATGCATATGGTGATAGATTACAGTTTCCTTCACCCCTTTCACTAATAAAATACTCAGTCTTGCAGGGTAGCATTTAGATAAACCCATGCACAATATTTCTTCATTAAGCAAATGGTACAGCCAGGGGAATACAATTCCCAGAATTCAAATGGTATTAACCTCACTTCCTCTGGCGGATCAGACCTCTACATAACACAGAAATCAAGGATGATTCTTAGCTCCCAGAAGCCACTGGCAAAAATTACGAAAACGTGACTTATAGATAACTTTCAAAGATATTTAGAATAGTGAAAAATCCCCACAGGCCTCAGTATCACTTTAAGTAAATTTAGAGAACATTTTCATTTATAGGGCTATTAAAAGCTAAGGCGGGTCTAGACAAATGCCTAGTGCTGAGCCTCAACTAGTAAAGGGGGAAGTAGGACCAAATATTGTGGTGGGCCTATTATGATCCATGGTACCCCCTGAAAAATCACCAGCTATCCAGAACTGTTGCTGAAACTAGCAGCAGGTGTATACTTGAATTCTTACACAGCCCTCTCCAGGTAGAGCTACGCCTCACCAGCTTGATCCTGATTGGGCCATTACTGTTGGGACTTTGAGCTGTCTATGATGTCATAACTGTTCTTGGCCTATGAAACAAAGGATATAGATTGCCCCATGGTAAGTCTCACGGCAGTGAGCCAGGGCTAAACTTAGGCCTTTAGGACGTTCATTCATTATTATGTCCCTTTATCTACAGCTTCCTACATTTCAATGAATTCCTAACTACGGCGGTGATAAGAATTTAACTCTCAGAACCCTATTTAGGACTACATTACTCAAAGTCCTTTATGGAACACTTAAATCCTGTACTCATTTAGTCTACAAAATACACTAGGCTAAGTGATTATCACTGTATGCGCAACCCAATTAAACTGCGGGTCAGCCTGGACTCAGCCACACTTACTAGACCGGAATAGCAAAGAGCTCTGGGGTCTACAACTTGACCTTAGGCAGGTCCTTGTTAACAACCTCAAATCCAGTTTTTGCTGGAGTGGGTATTGCTGTGTTCTTTAGGCTAGGTGACCCTTTCTCTACTAGTTTACTGTCCAAAAGGTCATCTTTCTGCCCTCATTATAGTGCTGTCCCTCGCAGAGTAACTGCAGGTCTTTTTCTCTTTGCATCTACAAGATCATGTCGCATCCTGACATCTCTTCTGCTTCAAGCTGACCTCTTCTGGACTAGTAATATTTAGCCTTGACCTGAATAGTTACTATAACTAAGGAGCGGCTGAAGCTTCCACTGCCTGAGCAAATCAGTTTTAGATGGTCAAGTCTATGAAACTACATAATGAATTTTTGAAAGGTATCAAAATACTATATGCAGTGAAAATTCTATTTTTTACATTAATTTTTTATGTAGCACAGAGCTGACATTTAGTTCACAAACGGACCAGTGAACAAACAGTGCCCTATAGAATTAAAACCTCACAAGGAGTCTCATTGACTAAATTCTGAATAGTCGTGTAGAGCTGCGAATTTGTGTCTATTCTCCACCTCCCCATGTTCACTTATTGAGAAAACTCTGCAAAGTGTCAAATACGTGACCAATTTAGGTGACTGCGCAAGTCGCAAACTTAAGGCGCTCTTTGCACCATTTTGCATGCACGTGCACAGGTACTTCTACTATTAACTAAAATGCAGATTGTGTAAAAGGTGTGAATGTGACTAGGGGAACTGCTCCAAATTCACCACTTTGATTTCACCACTTCTGACTGGTGAATCAGGGGGTTGATGACAGGGCTCCAATGTTGTGTAAGGTGACTGTTCATTCAAAAGTGACAATAGCGACTGCGACTAAGTGACTACAAGACCTATGGACAAGGTGACATAGAAATAGAATATTCAGAGAATACAATTAGTGGGATATGAGGAGACTGACGTCACTGCCCTTCACTTGTCAAATTTATCTCACTCCACATGACTTCTCATCCTACTTCTTTCCGACTTACTACACCACACTACACATGTGATAGCGATCGCTGCTGTTCAACAGGTGTAATCTAAACTCAATAGGGAGAAGTGAATTTGCTACTATTTTGACAATGCGACTCGAATTGTTGCAAGGTGATTTCGACAAGTGAATTTGCACTTTAGTCAAAGACACTCAAGGTCACGTCCATTGTGGACAGGATCACTAAAGGGGAGGTCTATGCTATTTAATGTGATTGTGACCTGTCTAAATACAAGAGTAAGATGGTCAGGTTATCAGCAAGCTGATCCCTGTAAGAATAAAACTTGTTCACTGTGATTGGATCATTAGGAACATAAAGCAGCAAATGTGATGAATAAAAGAAAGATTTGGAAGCCATCTGTCACAATTGACTTGTTAGTGGGCGCTTCTCTCTTTAATGAAGTGCTTTAAATCCGCAGCGGTATCTTCCCAGTTTGAAAGGAAGTGCAAAGCAAATATTAGCTTCAGAAGGAGGAGTAGGAATATCCAATGTTTATTCTACTGCCAAGACAACATATTGAGGTCTGGAACGAAAGCCAAATAATTTTGTTATATTTAGCTTATCAAGATTTTGACCCGCTCAGCTCATAATGAGCTACTGTAATCGCTTTCTCAAGTGTGAAGGTTACCAGTGTATCTGCAAAGCATTTATGTCTCTAAGACAAAATCTGCTTTTGAAAGCAAATATTTAAGGATTACCCGGATGTCCCATATGATGACCTCTACTAGATGGGTGAATTGCTATAAATAACAGTTTATAAGCTTAAAGAAAAATATACATCTCTTAAAATGTATTCTAAGGGAAAAGCGCAAACAAAAATATAGGCACAATAGTGCCTTATCTAGAGTGCATATAATATAGAAAAAATGTAGAAGACTCCACCATAGGAGATATATAATATAAAGTGGGAAATTATCCTCATGATAATAAAATGTGCAACTTCACTCCAACTGTGTGAGAACTCACCAAAAAGACTCCAAATAATAGCATAACAAAATATTGCAAATCTGTAAATCCCCTGCAGCGAGCTCAACAGGATTAACACAAGACATTCAGGAATCAAAAAGTTCTGATGAATTATCTCCTGATGAAGCTGCCAACCAAGAGCCAGAGAAACACGTTGAGATTTCCACTGCAATACTTGCTATACACTTTTATCTTCACTGTTTGTGAGTACATCCACTGTGTTTTAATTTTTTATTTATTAAAGCAATATTATACTATTTTGGATATCTTTCATTTTTTTTTTATGAGTTTCATCTCCAAATGAAGGCCATCATGAAGCACTACTTTTGATTTCTGAATGTCTTGTGTTAATCCTGTTGAGCTCACTGCAGGGGATTTACAGATTTGCAATATTTTGTTACGCTATTATTTGGAGTCTTTTTGGTGAGTTTGCGAGGATAATTTCCTACTTTATATTATATATCTCCTATGGTGGAGTCTTCTACACTTTATCTATATTATATGCACTCTAGATAAGGCACGATTGTGCCTATATTTTTGTTTGCGCTTTTCCCTTAGAATGCATCTTTGGAAATCACGTGGAGTTTGAACGTCCACTTCGTAGGAACAGCTGCATATTTTTTTGGACTTTTTATGCTACTTGTACAATTATATAATTTTACATTTGTTTTAGCGCTACCATACACTTTTATATATCACATATACAGTATATCTCTTCATTTGGAGACGTTTGAAAATATTAAATAGTGGTGCCCTCTGTCAGCTAACCTTTGTCATCGCTGTAAACATTATAGGGGGTTATTCTCTAAAGTCTGAAATGTTGCGTAAAGGTGTCACAGTCGCTGATTTGCTTTGGGAATCCGCTGATTTAGAATTCGACAGTCAAATTCGGACTTTAGAGGATGCTGTATTATGAAGTAGAAGATCAGTACCTTTGGGCGGTAGTGTTATCTAGTAGAACTGCTGTATCTCACAGCTGCCATATTGGACCCTTATTAATATGCTAATGAACCTTTACATTTCAGAACGCATAGGGGTTTATTAAAAGTCCGAATTGTTGCATTACATTGAAATAGCTGGAAAGTGATCCAGGCGCTGTGCTCATTAGGTATGGCCTTATTGACTAAAGAAGGAATAGTCGCGTATAGCTATGAATTTGCATTTGATTGCCACTTCCCCATGTTCAATTATTGAGCAAACTCTGTGATGTTGTGAGTACTCATCTAATTTGGGTGACTGTGATAGTCACAATCTTACGGAGCACTTTTCATCACTTTGCGTGCTCGCGCACAGGTACATTTACTATTGACCAAGTGGCAGAGTTTGTCGCAGTCACAAATTTGATGAGGCGTAGTGCTCACGGACATCAGCGAGCACTTTAAAGGGATTCCAGTCTCGGCGAGACCACTCGAGTTGCCTTGCCAAGACTGGAATCCCTTTAAAGCGCTCGCTGATGTCCGCGTGCAGGACATCAGCGAGCACATAACAGCATGTGCAAAGTGAGGCGAAGGATCCAGAGTTCACTTCACACAATGGTGAATTCCTCCCTTAAACTCCATATCCAGTGCACCATCAGCCATAAAGGGGTTCCTGGGTAATATAATAATATAATATGATATTAATATATAATAATGGGTATATCATGTAGTGATCCATTCTGTGTGTGTATAGTACCACAGTTGTTTCCTTTAATGGAGATAATTTTGGCTGTACCTGTACAATGTCCAGTATCTATTGTTAACAGATAAAAGGTCCTATGCCACATGACTTCCTTTGTTTCCCATGTACTGTATATTCCGGACTCTAATTCCGCTTTGTTCACAAGCATATTGTGTTACTGCTTTCATTTTGTTAGCTGAATGGAAAGCTTCATTTGGACAGACGGGATTGAATATCAGGGCTGGATATTACAGTCTCTTACATGCCTATTATTTTATGGATTTTGTTTTTGTGATGATTTTTTTTTTTATTGACTAGTTTTAAGCAAGGGAACAGAACAGGAGAGCATTATGGGCTTTCCCATAATGCTGTGTTACTAGTTATCTCCCTCAGGCCTTATGAAGTAATTATAGTCCACAATATGTATCGCTGCTGAATGAAAACACAATTTTGGTTCTAGAACTTTGGAGTAATTGTCGAATTCTGTAATCTATAACAATGGGGTCAATCTCAATTACCCAGTTGGGCAAAATTAAAAGTTTGGACAAAGTCGCGGGCCAACCTTGTTATTTATTGAATTATTGATGACCCTTTACAAACAGGTCTGTCCTTTAAACTAGTTTACAGATATTCCCCTTCCCACTTCTCTACAAATCTTCTGTTTTCCACCTTTCGTTCGGCCATTTTGGGGAGGGGTGGCCCAGTGTGATCGGTAACATGAGATCGCTAATTAATGTCAACAGAGGAGGGGGCGCTAGTGGGTCCTGATTGATGCACCAGTGCACTAGCTGAGCTTTCTGGGATCTGTAGTATTAGTGGTGCATGCACTCTCTATTAGCAAGCCACCTCTAGTAGATATTTGCTATTTTCTCTCGGGCCAAAAATACAGTATTTTTCGCCCCATAAGACAAAGTTTTTTCCCCCAAAAAGTTGTAAGAAAATGCCTGTGCATCTTATGGAGCGAATGTTCCTTTTATCCAGCTGCTACGGAGTGCGGATGGGGGGGATGGGTTCTGGTACGATGAATTCCCTTGATAACCCACAATGTATTATTGAACTATGGGGGTTATTCACTAATGTGCGAATTCGACTGTCGAATTCGCAAACAGCGGATTCCCATAGTAAATTGGCAACAATTTCCCCATTGTAAAGTCGCGACTGTGACAATATTCTCATTATAAAGGCACGACTGCGACAGTAGCAGCCTATTGGGACTATCTTTATCTGGCGAATTCACACCTATACGCAACAGTTCAGACTTTAGTGAATAACCCCCTATAACTCCCAGCATCCTCTAACAGCCAGGGAAATAAATTTTAACAAGCTGGCTGGAGGAGAGTATTTAATGTAAAAATCTAGAGTACAGTAAACAATGGCAGACACGTATCTGAAGATTTCCATGCATTTTCTGCTTGCTTGTGCAATATTTGTGCTTTATTTCTGCATTAATGTGAGGATTTGTCAGCAAAGGGTTTATTTCAGTTGTATCTGAATGGGCTCCAGTGACCCAAATGCAAAATCTGCGTCTCAGAAACCAAAGAGGCTTGGGCTGCAGTGGTTGCGGGGATTGGAGTGGCAGGACTCCTGGGATACGCGCTTGTTTACAACTGTTGTGATCACAGTTGTTTCCCATGATCCTCATAGGTTTTCAGTAATATATTTGGTCACATATTTTATATCCTTTTGTTGCTTCCCTCAGTATTTTATGACACTCTTTACTGATGATCACTTGGCTTTTAACTGGTTTGTTGCCGGTCAGAGAACCTCATTGACCAAAATGCAAATATTTGCATCTATTCTCCACTTTCCCATGTTCACATATTGAGCACAGTCTGTGATGTGGCGAATAGGCAACAAAGTCAAGTGAGTGTGCACAGGTACTTGTACTGTTTGACTAAGTAGAGGAGTGGCGTACAGGTGCAAATGCGACTAGATGTGCTGCTCTGAATTCACCTGTTTGACTTTGCCACTTCAGACTGGGGAATTGGGGGGTTGATGACAGGGCTCCAAGTGACAATGGCAACTGTGAGTAAGTGACAACATAAACTAGGGACAAGGTGACCTAGCAATAGATAGAATATTCACCTTTTCCACAAAATGTGCCCTGCATTGCGGATCTTTGTTACACTGGAAACAACACTTTCTGCCAACCCCTGTTTTTTGCGCTTATAACAGTTGAAACTAATATGCCATAGGGAAACGTCAGTGAAAATATTGGCTGTCATTAAAAAATCTTTTCCAAGGGTGGGCGACCCTGTATGTATGTAGAAAATAGGAATCTGCACAGAGGTTCTTTATTAACAGAGCTGGACCCATGTTTTACCCATAATTACTAGCAAAATCTCAGTGAGCCGGAGTTAATACGCCTAGTAAGTCAACTAAGTGCATTTCAGTGACAAGACAGTATGGTTAATTACTATAAAGGAGGACTAAAGTCTTTAAAAGTCAAGTCTCATGCTTACAATTTTCCAATGCATCTCTCCTACATGTATGTTAAAGGGCCTATTCCTCAAAGCAGGAATTTGACTGTGATAGTAAATTTGTATCACTTTGGGTGGCTACGCCCTGATTCTCTACTTCTTATTGATTAAACAGAGGATTCCCGTAGTAAATCTGCAACCGTGTCAGTATTACCATATCGAATTTGCATCAGTTGCTGTCCACTGTGTAATGTGCAACCATCGTTAGCTGGCGAATTCGCCACATTGCAGAGTTTGCTGAATGCCCTATTATGGAGAAGTGGCAAATTCACACCTTTATGCGACAATGCGGACTTTAGTCAATAAGCCCCCTATAACTATTTACTATTGTTGCAGTGGAGACTTTACTCTGGGAATCCACTGTTTAGTGAATAAGGAGCAGAGAATCAGGGCGTAGCCACCCGAAGTTTGAGAATTCACTTTGACATGCGAATTCTCACTTTAGTCAATAAGCCCCGAACCGTATTTTTATTTAAAAACCACAATAGAGAGCTGAGTGGATTTACAGTATGTGCAATGACATGGCTATTGAAATCGGTGTACATTATAGCCCAGACTATTTAATTAATAATAGGCTGATCCTCAATTTATTAGAAAAGGGGGTACAGAGACAGACCTCTGTACTGACCCCTAATATATTTATACATAGTTATTAGGTCACCCCTTAATCTTCTTTTTTCTAGACTAAATAAGCTCAGTTTTGATAATCTTTCGTGGTACTGTATATTGTTCATTCCTTTAATTATTTTAGTAGCCGCCTTTGAACCCTCTCAAGTTCAACCACATCTTTCTTGTGCA
This sequence comes from Pipa parva, assembly GCA_019650415.1. NCBI lineage: Eukaryota > Metazoa > Chordata > Amphibia > Anura > Pipidae > Pipa > Pipa parva. The sequence continues at coordinate 558 of WMED01009201.1, read as the reverse complement.
CTGGTGCCCAAAACTGCACACAGTATTCCATGTGTGGTCTGACCAGTGCTTTGTAAAGAGGTACAATAATGTTCTCGTCATGTGCGTCTATACCCCTTTTGATGCACCCATCATCCTAGATATAAACTAAAGCTATTCTTCAATAGATTCTGTCACTTTATGTGATATACATTGCTGGAAGCTGCCTTGCTGGGGGGTTCCTCTGGAAGGGCCCCAGGTCAGGAAATGAGTAACATCTGGAATAGTTCGAACCTAATCTTCATCCATTAGGCAGATAGGGGAAGAGAGATAGGTGAATCAATGGTTTAGAACTACTCCTGATGTGTCATGTGACAGGGATGCCATGACGTCACTGTCACATAATGTCCGTCACCCCCCCTCTGCGTTTCCCCCTGCAAAAGCCCATATACACTGGGTCTGAGTCCATGATCTGCTTTCTCAGGTTGCTCTTTTATTACCACTTTAGAGAAGAGACATTGTTGCCTATCGGTTTCGGTTCCAGTTCCCTACTCTTGTTCCAGTACCAGTTCCCTACTCTTGTTCCAGTACCAGTTCCCT
>WMED01009200.1:0-16455 GCA_019650415.1 Pipa parva | reverse complement strand
GGCATGAATCAAATACAATCCGCACAAAACTCATAATTAGATACCAAACCCCTAATTACTACGAACTATGGTGCTGTAATAACTATATGTATTGTACAAGTTTAACTGTTTTTCCATATTCCCCCTATCTTTTTTATTTCTGTACCCCAAATTCAGCTTTGCTGTGTTTCTATTGGTTTAACAAGGTAAAAGGGATCTGAAACAAACAAAAAAGGAAAAGCCAAATAAAAATATATTTAAAAAAATGCATTAAAGCAATGATATTGTCTAACATTTTCTCTCTAACAACGTGTGGTGTATTAAGGACTGTATTTCAACAGCAGAATACCTACTGCTGCAAAAGTAGTTCTTTTAGATCCCACTCAGCATGGTGGAGCAGATAATCAAGACAAATGTGATATCCTAAAAAACACTTGCTATAAAAAAAATGAATACAATTCCTTTTTCTTCTTTTATATATTAAGGATATATTAATAGGCACTTCTTTAATTGGACTATTCTATAGACTGTTGAGAGATGAAAATACTTATACTCTTTTGAAGCAAGATCCAACAGAAGCCTGCGAGATACAACTTCAGTCACTATTACAGGAAGGACTAGAATGGGTGATTCTTAATAAAGATGTAATGGATTTATTTAATGATCTGTTACTCTAACGGGGGTTATTCATCAAAGTCCGAATTCGCCTTGCATAGTATCTCTGTGTCAATATGATTAGGAAGTCGCAAATTCACTTCCTCTTATTCCTGAAGCAGCGGACAGCATCGGTCGCCATCGCATGCATAGTGCGACATAGTCAGTCACACTATAGTAGGATGAGAAGTCATGCAGAGTGAGGAGAATTCCTCCAGTGAACGGCAGTGACGTTAGTCTCATCAAATCCCACTAACTGAATAAGTGAAAAAAAACTTATTTTTATAGGTCATCTTGTGCCTAGTTCATGTTTAATAGTAGACTAATTTAGTCGCAGTCACCATTTTCAATTTTGAATGGTCACCTTATGCAACAGTGGAGCCCTGCCATCAAACCCCTCAATTCGCCACTCTTTTGTGGCAAAGGCACAGGTGAATTTGGAGCAGTATACACTGCAGAAGCCGCTCCTTTTGACAGACTCCGTCGCATGCTGAGTAGCATGCAAATTGATGAAAAGTGTTCCATAAGTCCACAACTGGAGTAAGTGTCAGAATTGGTTGCAAATTCATCACATTGCAGAGATTTCTGAATAGGCGGAGTTGGAGAAGTTGCGAATAGAAAATGATTACGGGCATATACGCAACTGTTTGGACTTTGATGAATAACCCCCTTATAAGACTGCCATGTTTTATTATTTACCAAAAGTTCATAAGAATGGGCAGATGCAATATTTCATTGATTTAATTAACGGCTAAGCTCTCTCAATATTAAGATATTTTCTTACAGAATTAAAAAAGATGAGCATATATCTTAGAGATACTGCTTATATGCTGGAAATATTGCTGAATTTTGAATAGAAGGAGTCATTTAGGTAGAACACTGCAAGCATTTCATTTCTTTTTGCTAATTTTGACCATCAAAAAAAGGTCTTCAAGCAATAGAAAATATTGTGAGGAGTGATAAGGATCTAATGGAACCCAGTGAGATTTTATTTTGTGCGGCATTGAGTATATTATTACACATTTTTTATTTGTTTTATTCAGAAATGTGGTGCGACAATGCGAACTTGGTTTGCACTAAGTTATGCTAATCTTTTATGTATAATTTATAATCTAATGGTGTTTTAGATTGTAGAACCAGATAGAGTACCTCCACAGGTATCACATCTCATGTCCACTCACTACTCCAGCTCCTCCGTCCTAGCACTCCATAGATCACTAGTGCAAAAAATAAAGAAAGCAGAGTAGAACAGATCTGAATTCTCCTCTGTGCTTTAATTAATCCAAGTGCCTTTATGACATGTTTTGGGCATTGTAGCCCTTAATCATTTTTTTTTGATAAATGTATCTGCATTAGATTTTATAGATTTTCAGATGTGTCTAGATAGAGAAGGCATTGATAGTGATCCTTTACACCAGGTTAGAGGTGGATATTCAAGGGTAAAATTCCAAAATGAGTACTAGAGAGAGAGAGAGAACACGGGTTAACAATTTTTATTTGAGGCTCACAACAAAAATGGGCAAACTCTAATCCTGCTTCTAATTACAAGTGAGATCTTGGAGTAAATTGTGTGTCTTTAAGGGAAATGTGTTGTAGTATTTATTTTATACTAATGGATAATGTTACCTTATTTCTCTGTACAGTTAAACACACAGTCGACAAACGTTTAACACCAAGTAGACAAATTTCCCCACTGCAAATTCGTGGTGTACCGCAAGCCTTTGATGTGAGGGGTGAACAGCAGCTATGAAGTTGGAAGAGGGCAGACCAACAAGCTACAGTGGAGTAGATAACTGCCAAAATGAACCAGGGGGTTACCAGATGTGTGGCTAAAACAACATTTCAGCAAACCCTACTGCATATAGGGCTCCGAAGAAGACTGATGGTCACTGCATCTCTAGAAACATTACAGAACAACTGATACTTGAATATTACTTACAGCCATACATGATGTTTGTCTCATTGGAGTGAATGGGATCCTTCAACAAGACAATACAACATGTCACATGGATAAAATTGGTTGGAAGTCTATGACCAAGACTTCCAAGTACTACCCAGGCCTCCTAATTTTCCAGATTTGAATGTAATTGAGCATCTGTGGGACCACTTCAATCATGATGTTTGCCCTGTGGATCCTCCCTATGTACTCTCCAGCATCTGTGTTATACATTGCAGTCAACTTAGCTCTATATATGTGTGACAACCTACCAGGACTTTATTAAGTCACCCCCTAGACTATCTAGCTACTGTCTTTGCTGCACAGTAAGTAACATAGTAATGTGAACTGACTGTATATTTTGGTATCCCTGGACACATGGATTTTGTTAACAGCTTCAGATAGTAGAAAAGTATTTTTAGTACTAATTCCTTTTATAAAGGGGCAAAAACTCAACATTAATTGTGGAAGACTAGCTACTAAATTTCTTAAATAAAATTATTTTGCATGAATAGGTTTATTAGCACAAGCATAACAAATGAAATGCATACTGTGTGCATTTGCATTTTGTTTGCACATGTTAGAGGCATGGGCTGAAGCTATTAACTTATAAGACACTCTGAGAAAGACATGGCTGCCATTTCCGTCATTTTCACTGATGCTGGCCATACACAAACAGATTTTTTTTAGAAGAATAAACTTATCTTCAACATATTCCAACAATCAAAGTAATCAAATAATCATACAGTCATTAACTGAATTTTATTTTTTTTAAAATTCAGTGGCTTTTGTGTAAACATAAGAGTTAATCTTCGGTCTGTTGAAACAAATGTAAAACAGGCTGGAAGATCATTTCATATATGCTACTGTGGTGAACTGAATGAAGCTTTTTCTGACCACCAACATGTACAATTAACTGTCGTTCTCTTTGAATAATTTTATAATCTTTAGAGAAAGCTTTAGATCAGCGGTTTTCAACCTTTTTTTAGCCGCGACCCCCGGCGCTGACGTCACTGTGCATCGAGCGATGACGTTCGGGCAAAACATAATTACGTACACACGTCACATGGTGACATTTTGGGCTGATGTCACCCCGCAGGAACGCTTATAAAAAGGGTCCTGCAGACACTTCCAGGGCTGCAGCGGTTCTCGACCCCCATGGGATGGTCATGTGACAGCAAGTGGGTGGCAAAAATGAGTTTAAACCTGGGCTGAATTTCTAAATACAATCAACCCCCCCCCCACACACACACACACTTATATCAAGGAAGTTAGCTATTAGCATTATAATGCTACTGGTAAATCGTTGAGTCATGTGACACAGTCATATGACCCAAATCCAATTGGGGTGACCCATCTGAAATTCAGCCTTGGTTTAAAGGAACGGTTAAGTTTGCAGAAACAACTGATTCTTAAAGATAAATATACCAAATACAGATGTGCAGGTAAATGCCATTTTTGCAAATAGTATTAGCAAAATAAATAAATAAAAATGTGAGAAAACAAGCATTTTTTACCTGACACAAATTTTTTCCTGTCAGCAGATCTGTGTAGGGGAAGTAGTCTTCTGTCAAACCTTAAGCCAGTCAGTGGAACATGCAGGCTGAAGCAGTGTACCCACTTCTCTTCCAATCTCATCTTTATACCACTGCAGCTCTGATGTCATCCTTTTGGAATTCCATCAAGTCTCCAGATAGCAGCTTTAAGTTAGCCGGCATTAACCAGGAAGTAAATGATACTGATTTTGGAGGCTTATTTTTAGGTATTAAGCATTAGGTATAAATGGTTCACTGTATAACAAAAAATAAGCACACAAACTGACTTTTTAATAAGATTATTTCTTCAGGGGCGTAACTATTCCTATAATACAGCCTGTGGAGTCAATGCAACAGGTTACTCAGGCCTAGAAAAATGTGCAAATTAGATGATATGTATGAAAAACAGTAATTACATGCCTCACCCAGTCTTGATCTATAATCACCTGATTCCAAACCAGCTGTCCAGCCACTTTCCTTCTTCCCCCAAAGTACACCATGTGTTCACTTGCTGTCTTTAAATGACTTCCCAAAATCCCCTGAATCCCTTAAATTCCTTTCCACAGGAGCACCCTTAGTTGCCTGGAGATTACATTAGAAATTACAATGCACATCTAGAATTAACAACCCTAGCTAAAAGTGCAGGTCTCTCTGGAAGGGAAAGGATAAAACATTGTTAACTTGCAAAGAGGGGCCTCACAGTCAATACACCGAGGATTCATCTTGGCCAAAAATGCCTGTAGCATATGGGAAAGGGAAGGCCAGCAGTACACAGGCATGGACAGATGTGCATTGGCGGGAGAGTGGTGTCAGCTGGGGAGGTGGAAAGCTTCCCTTTACTTAGCGCTTCTAAAATAAAATAACCAGTCGTTGACAGTGGACCCTTTCTGGACCTCAATGGTTATTAAGAGACCTGGAGGCACTTTGGCCAGAAAGTGTAGAGAGAGAGAAATAAAAAAAAAAAACAGGAGGGAGAGAAAAAAAGTCTTAACAGTATTACTGTCCCTAGTGAGCTGAAGCTTCCCTCTTAATTCAGAGCATATTTCAAACTTGCATAAGAGAGAAAATGTTGAAAAGGAAAATATCTGCACAGAGGAAAACAAGCTGAAAACTGATGGAAGGGCAATATTCTAATGCTTGTATATAAACAGGATGCAGGGTTTGTATCGCAGCACTTCACACATTTGTTAAACTGAAATCAGACTCAGAAAGTCATTGCATAATCTTCCAAGGGACAAAAGTGTTTTTTTTTCTTTTTGTTTATCAGTTTGCAACGGACAATGTTATATATGTGATTCAGATAGAAAGCTCTGCAGTATTGTATTTTGTTTGATATATGTATATATCTTATTGCAAACAATGTACAGTGAAGATATTTACTGATTGCAGAGCTTGCTATCTGAATCATGCGCAAAGCCAACAATCAAGTTAGAAAATGAGAAAACAAAACTGCTGAATGTATATATAAGGATAATGACTTTAAGGGGCTGAAACATGTTTTGATTGTTAACTGCTGCGATTATTTCCTCAGCATGTCCTGTTCTCCATACTGGATGTAGTATTTACAAAAACAAGGGAGCACTCAGTGCTACAAACATAATGTAGTATAGCCACTCTTTATTTTGCCATTACTTGTTTTGGGGTAGGTGCCCTTTTTTCGAATGTGTGATAATAGAAAACTGTTTAAACCCTGGTAGGGCCCACCCCCAAAAAAAGTCCACCAATAAGAGTCCATTGTGGCAGTAAAAGAGTAATGCACCTCTTTTTATTGCAGGTAGAGTTTCATGCCAGGGGTACTGGTCAGAATACACTTTTTTTCCTTGATGTAAAATGATGTCAGGAATGGAAGTATTATTACTGATATGCATATGTAGACATAAACAGACTGATTAAAACAGCATCTTAGATGCTGATATATAACACAATCCACGTGTAGTCGGAGCTATACTTGAAGGACAGTACTTACACATGTCATATCACCTCACCTGACTCTATTTTAGTCAAAAGTACATAATTCATCTGATGGAATAATAAATAATGGTTAATGGGAAGGGGATAGAGGAAGGGATACATTGCTAAAGCATACATTCAAGCTAAGCACACTCCCAGGGATACCCTCCTGATGTATAACAAGAAACGATGGGCTAAAGGTAAAGAAGGAGTTATGAGAAAGGTTTTTGCCCAGGATAAGGATTTTGGAAGATTGTTAAAAGATCCCTCCTCTGATCAGCTACCAAGCAAAGCAGGACAATTAGGGACTTCCTGTGCCCTTGTGAGGTAAACCTTTAAAAATTGGGAGTCACTATTTTTAAGGGACAGAGGAAACATGGCACATTTCCATGCATGAGTTGTGCTTGTTGCCAAGTCATTATATGCAGTGATACTGTAAACCTTCCCACCCAGGGTCATGCTTTAAAACTTAAGTGTTATGTTATCTGCCTTGCTGGCATGGGGCATGGAATTTAAGGAGGCTCCAGTCATCACCCCTAAACTGAACAATGGGGTATAGCCTTTGCGGCAAGGAGACTCTCCCAGGTTGTGGTCCCTGGGTTTTCCCTCTGCTGGTGGTAAGTGGACAGACTTAGAGAGGAACAGGCACTGGAATAATGAAGGCAATGAAGCGAAGGCTGTCCCTTTAAGAGGCACAGGGAAAGCAATGGAAGCCAAAGGCCAAACAGCAGGATAAGAGAAGAAAGGGATTATAAATACTAGGGAAATAGGGATTCACAATGAAGCCTGAAAGTAGCTAGAAGCTCAGACAGAAAGTTTTAAATCTCCCGCAGCTTGCCAGTGCAGAGGGGAACATTCCTGGCATGTGTTGTTGCTTTGCAATGATAAATGTTAATCAGGTGTGCACTGCTGGACTGCCACAGTCTAGATTCGGTGAGGGAGACAGGTGTATGTGGGGGGGGGGAGGGTTTGCTTGTGACATTACCCACTCCTCTAGGGTCCCGCCTCCAAAGTTCACCACCCAGTTTATTAGGGAACTTAGAATAAAATTTAGCCAATAACTGAGGATCATGGACATCTTGGGCCCTGCCCAAGATCTCTCTTAAGGACCAAAATTATTCCAATACACAAAGTATAGAAGTTTCCTGATACCTTAGAATCCAGAATATTATTAATCTCAAAATCCTCAGTGGAGTCAGAAGAAATTGCAAGCACAACAGGCATATTTTTATTATACAAATTCAGAATTAATGTCTTTAGCAAGGATACATGGAAGGTATTAGACACACATAAACCAGGAGGCAGTTTTAACTTGCAAGTCAATGCATTAATCTTACAAACAACCTAAACCAGTCCAATAGTGTGGAGCGAATTTAAGAGAAGAAACACTTAAATGAATATTATTCATGGAGAGCCATTCCCTATTACCACAGACAAAGGGATGGCCAGCCAGCCTCCACTCATCTGCCTAGTGTTTAGTTTTGCAGGATGCCTGTGAGAAATATATCTCAGGCCAAAAGAAAGAAAATTTCTGAACTAAATGATCTACCATGTGTACGGAAGAGGCTTTCGTAACTGGAAAAGGCATTTCAGGATTGAAGCCATATATTGAGAATGGAGTTCTCTCCGTAAATTCGGATTTATTCAAAGGAGAACTAAAGTGAAAAAATAAACAACAGTGAAAATACTTATCTTATACTGAGCTGATTGATTACAGTCACAGCACGAGCCAGCCAGCTCCTGATGCTATTCCCGACGTTTCCTGCACAGCACGCTGGCTGACTGGCAGCCAGCACTGCAGCTCCTCCCACCCTGTTACACTATGAGTGTTTCAGGGCTTAAACATCATCACGTTCATTGAGGAGGCCAATGAGAACAATCCCTGCAATGAGAGTGATGATGTATGAGGCAGGGAAAGGAGAAGAAGTAGCTGCGCACTGGCTTCTGTGTCAGCCAGCACGCTGTGCAGGAAGTGTTGGGGGAAGCAACAAGAGCCGGCTAATTACAGCACAGCTCATGCTGTAACTGTAATTAATTGGCTCAGTATAAGGTAAGTATTTTATCTGTTGTTTTTTATTTTTTGACTTTAGGTCTTTTTTGAAGATTATTATTGGCAAACTCTAACCACGGTAATAGCTCAGCCCAATGGTCATTATGTGACAAGATATATATCCTCCAAAAAATGCTCAATGGACTGATTAATATGTTCCATCTGGCCATTGGTCTGTGCATGATAAGCAGAAGTGAAGGCTATTGTAATTCCCAGGAGTCCACTTAATGTATGTAAATGTCATCACAAGGTATATATAATACCCATTTTGAGTATTAAAGGCTGTCTTCTGCACATCTTCCTCCTGGATTCTAATGAAATTGTCAGTCCTATGTAAATATAAGTATAGATTAGGAAAAATAGTCAACTCTTTAATATGGTCAAACAGCTCAGCAATCAACTATTTATTTTACTAATCTTATTGAGGCCTCGGTGGTCAACACAAGGCCACAGAGAGACATGAATCTTATTTACAAAGAAAAAACTCACTCCAGCAGGGGAAGAAGACTTCCTGAAGAAACCCTTTTACAGATTCTCTTTAAAATATTGTGCACATTGTTCAACAGGCAGAAAAACTTGATTAGCAGCGAACAGGATAGCTAGAAATAGAGGGAAGCTGCGGTGATGACTCAAGGCAGTTAATCACGGCTGAGAGATAAGTGCAGGGAACAGATAACATGGATCTCTGAACACAGGTCAAAGGTCAGGAACTATGGGAGCTCAAAAGTAAACGAGAAAGGAGGGGGAGGTGTGGTCAGTATAAATTGCATTAGAGCTAAGAATTACAGGGATTCAACACTGCTTCCTGACAAATGTGGATTCAATCTAAGCCCCCCAAGCTTCATGGGTTGTTCAGGAGGACTTTGTACTAGAAACTGGAAACTAGGAGCCAAGAGAGAAAATCTCTGAGTTCTCTGTCATTCTTTAACACGTTTTTGCACATGAATATCCAATCTGGTTGCCAAAGATATCAGTGCATCAAGAGTTGAGGATATCTTCCTTGCAGCCAAACTTTGGTTTGGGAACATTCTGCAGTAAAGTGTAGGCCAAGCACAGTAACATGATCAATAAGCACACTGCATAGTAACATAATAACATGGCCATTGGTCCATTTGAAATCCTAACATTGCCAAATAATAACTTAAGGAAATTGACACTTATTGATATGATTCAGAAATGAGCTGCATGGGAGAGCAGGCTGAAGCAGGTTAAATGCCTAGATTTACAGGTTCCTCATATCTCTCCTCTCTTAAATAAAATATATCAGTTTGTGCCAAAGTGAGTCTGAATAATATATTATACAAGATCCTTAGCAAAAACTTTTGGCATGGATTGCCATGATGCCACCAGCATTAGCATTCCTGTATCTTACAGTTCAGTAGGTCCTGTTTGTAAAGCACAGTTACAATTCATCAGTTCTAGTTAATTTAAGTCTACAGCCTTTTTGGGATGGTGGCCTGTTAACCTGGAGTCACAACTGCAGTAAAGTTTACATCCTTTTGCAGTAGTTAATGGTGAAAACCATGAGCTCTTTAGACTCTAAGGGGCTTATTCAAGTGTGAATTTGTCAAGTCATTCATGTCACTGCACTCCAATAGTCGCTAATTTGCTATTCATTATTCACTAAGCCACAGATTCCCTTAGCAAACTAACAAACTATTTCTCACATTACGCAGCATAGTCAGTCAGTAACAGTAGTAGGAAGCAGAATGATACATAAAGGTAGTAAAACTTCCCTTTCTATGTCACCCTGTCCCTAGTTCATGTTTTCACTTGGTTGCAGTCTGAGGGCCTCATTGACTAAAGGCACATTTAGCTATGAATTTGCATTTGATCGGTACTTCTCCAGGTTTGCTTATTGAACAAACTCTGCAATGTGGTGAATATGCTTCTAATTTTGGCAGCTATGATAGTTGCAGATTTAAGGAGCTCTTTGCATTACTTTGCATGCAGGTGCACAGGTATTTAGCATATTGATCAAGGGGCGGAGTCATTTCCAGCCATAAATTCAACAAGGCATAGTGCATCAAACTCACATGTTTGATTTTGGAACATCAGAGTGGCAGATTGGGGGGTTCATGGCGGGGCTCTGCTATAGCATAAGGTGACTATTTCCTCAAAAGTGAAAATGGAAACTACGACTAGATTTGCCTACAACTAAATTTGAACTAGGGACAAGGGACTATATGGTTAGTCATATATGGTTAGGAAGACATCACTCCACTGCAGGAACACACATGAATTCGCATGACTTCTTGTCCTACTTCTATTTGGCTTACTTCACCACCACTACACATGTGACTGCATCTGTAGCAGTCCACTTGTTTGACAAATCTATCCGCAGCTTCATAAATAAGGAGAAGTGAATTTGTAACTAATTTGGTGATGTGACTCAAATTATAGTGAAATTAATTCGACAGGTGATTTCAGACTTTAGTCAGTAAGGCCCTTTATTGCCACGTACCAGAGCCCTACCATGAGCCTCCTAATTTCACCACTTTGATCAGTCAAAGTCAAACTGGCAAATTTGGAGCAGTTTGCCTAGAATGCCCAAGAAAATGCAGCAGTGCCCTTAGTTAATCCCACTTAAATGCGGTAGTATCTACAAAGTTATTGCCCAAATACAGTACAGCAGTCCCTCCCAGATAACAGTCGTCAGAGTACAACCTTACTCCTGCTAATATCCTATACAGTAGATAATGACCAATACCTTACAGCAGCACCCCACAGGTTATGCCTGAGTACCTCCATATTAATGCTTACTATGGTACAGCAATAACCCTTTTAATTTAATTCCCATCACAGAACAGCAATGCCTTCTTTCCAAATAATGCTCAAATAGTGTAAAAATACCCCCAGTCAAAACCCAATAAAGTGAAGCAGTGTCCCTAATTAAAGCCTAATACAGTGCTGTGTTTCTTCCTAATTAATACCTAATACAGTGCTGCATTGTTCACTAATTAATGAATAATATAGTGCTACATTGTCTCACAAGTGGGTGCCCATTACAGTCCAGTTCAGTACAGCATTGCCCACTTCAATTAATGACAAATTAAATGCAGACAGTAGTTCACCCATGTAATGCCCAACATAGGGAACAGTTCCCCCATCATATTTTTCCCAAAACAGTGACCAGTTTATTGTTCAATATAAGGTAGCAGTTTCCCCATTAATCCATATTAAAATGCAGCAGTTCTTCCACTGATATAGTGTCTCTTACAGTGCAACAACTCTTCCAATAATACCCAATACAGTTCAGTCGTTATTCCACCAATGTAATGCACAATACAGTTTAGCAGTTATACTACTAATGTAGAGCCCAATGTAGTTTGGCAGTTATCCCACCAATGAAATGCTCAATGCTTTGCAGAAATCACCCCATTAGATGCCAAATATAATGCAGCATTTGCCCCATATTATGTAATTTCTAATTGATTTGCTGAGCCAGGAGCAACTCCCAGTGTACAGGGAAGCTGGGGCAACTGCTAATTCTGGCACTTCTAGTTTACTTGACTCATTCTGTGCTGATCAGTGAGTGCATGGATGGAGGATAATTCTGAAATTGTGTTTCAGTTAGTGTGTGTGGGTTCCCAGCAGTCAATATGACAGGGCTACTGACAACAGTGACTCCTGTACCCCCTTTTTTGTTGGGTACCAAAAATGATTACACTCTGTGGGAAAAAAAATTTCATAAAAATGAAGTCAACACTTAGGCTACCTACCATAATTCATGAAAGGATTACCCGATTCTGCCAGTAAAACAATCTATAGTCAACAATAACTAGAATTTCCAGTAAATACATACTCATTATTACTAGCATTGTAACTAAAGGAATGATAGCGTATTTATTTATGGAAAACCTATCCATAAGCTATATGTGCGAGTATACTGTATTTTCAGAGAGACAGTTTTACATTAGACGTCAGACTGATATATTTTTCACCATTAAATCTGGCCATGAAATGTGACAATCAGCACAGAAATGATTTGCTACCTGTGAACTAATGCAAAGGGAAATGCATTTTGTTAATCATATTCTAATAGACTCCCACTCCAGTAATGTACTAATGGAATATCACTTCAGTAGAGGTTGAACACTCTCTAGCAGCCAAGAATTCCCTGGTTTCAACTGTAAAAATAAGATTCCAGTAACTGTTTCCATATTATTTTTTATATCTTCCCTTTCTGCATTTCAAAATATGGTTTGAAGGTGGCATCTATTATTCACTATACATTCAAAAATGTGTGGACACTCCATCTGATTAGTGGATTAGGAAATTTCAGGCTTCATCCATTGCTAACAGGTGCCTAAAATCATGAAGGGAAATTAAGCCAGCTCTGTGATCCAATATTAGCAACAGACCTGGTCATATAGATGTTCCTTGCACATCAAAGGGGAACTGTCATAGAATGCAGCCATTTCATCAAGTCTGTCCATGAAACGTATGTCTTGTTAGAGCTGTTATTGTATAGCACACTGAAAATCTAGAAAGAACAGCAGCACAGCTGCGGAAAACCATACAAGCCAACTGAATGAAATAAATGAGTGTTGAAACACATAGCACATTAAAAAAATCTGTCCTTGGCTGCAAAACTCACTCCCGAGTTCCAAACTTCTTGTAGAAGCATCATCAGCTAAATACTTTGGGTGTCATGTAGACACCCATAAATCACATACACATTGACATTGACAAAAATTTGCCACATTGAAAATAATGTGTCTAATTGTTCACAGATTCACATCTCTTATGGGGCAATTCACATTTTGATAAATAATCCCTTAAACAACAACTCATTTTCCCTTTTTGATTTTATGGATTCTAATTAGATACCTTCTTTTTATCCAGGCAAAGTACTATTCGTTACTATCCACTCTGAATATAATTTCTATATATTCAAATCAATGCAGGACTCCAACTTTTTAGGGTGCACTGCACACAGCTGACTGACATACTCAAGTGGAATCCATTTAAAAGGACAAACATTACCGAGGAATAGCAACCAATCAAAGGTTTACTTTCATAATTCTAGTTTTCTTATATCAGTGAATGCTAACTCCTGATTGGTTGCTGTGGGTTAATAGAACTCTGTAAACAATTGCGCTGGTTGATGATTTGATCACAAACCAGACCACTTTGCTGTTCCCAGTGCAGACCCAAATTTGATTTAGATATGAGCGTCAAGAGAATTAAACAAAAAGAGACATTAGAAGGATGAGTACTAAAGTATCATTCTTTATTTGGACTAACAGTTCATTTTTTAAGACAAGCTTTCTAGAGATATTCCCTGTTCACCAGGTCAGAGCAGTACTAAAGGATACACAGTGTTTTACAAGGGAAACACAGATCAACAGTGATTTACAAAGAAAACAAAAGAGACACACAGTATGGTCTTAGAATGTTTCAGTTTATTGACTGACAGCACACCATTTTTATACCTGTTCAGTAAGGCAAGAGCAAAGAAGGTACAGTTCTAAAGGGACGGATAATAATTCCCCTAAGGCCATTGGACATATAGTAGAAATATGCTAAAATTAGCAAAATGCATACATGGACTGCAACATCTGTTAATTAAGATATAACAATATTATTTCTAATTCCATGAGAGTACTTGAAGGACATTCTATACTTAAAACAGACGCCTCTCCTCCACACACAAGTTGTAAATCAATATTATCTCTACATCCCTGGAATTCAGAACAGACTATAGCTACAGCCAAAAGGCTATACAAAGGCTTAATATGGCAAAATAAAACATAAAATGGCCAACAGCAGAATAACATGGCTGACAGCAAAACAATATGGCTGACATAAAATTCTATTCACCTCAATTAATTCCCCTTAATATTTTCTATATTGATACGTGCCCTCAGACAGGCAATCTTTCTGTTTCTACTACCAATTTATTTGTTTTGTTTTCCAGCTGCCACCTGAATAAACACTCTGAAAACTTTTCCAAGACATTTAATAGCAACTGTCACAGTTGAAACTGTATTTCATCACTTTGGGTTTAGGGAAAACTATGCTTAGCAGAGTCACAAAATTTGGCAATCCAAAGAGAATGTTTATTGAAGGAGTTTTCTACAAAACTTTGCACAGTTTATCCTTTAAAAGTGCTTCACCAAAATAATTCCTAGTTTTTAGATTGGGATGCATAGTTTTGTGTTGGAAGTATAGTATGAATTGAGGGCATTTTAGAAATCTGGCTGAATTACTCTAATCTATAAGTGATATATCTTTAAGACTATAGAATTATCTGAAGGCTGAGAACTTTGATTTTATGTTAAATGTTTTTTCAGACCTAACCTAAGACACAAAGCTTGCTCGGTAAATGACAGCATTTTTTTTATTTAGGGCATATGAGTAATAAAGAGTATGAAAAGTTTTAATAAAACATTATTTGTATTTGACATGTATACAGATACAAAGCCAACATAAACATTAAAATATAAAAATGATTTTGGGATCAGTAGTGTTGACCCTTGTGTAAACAGCCCTGCTCTCTCAGCCCTTCTATGTACAGGCTTTTCCTGTCTAGTGCCAATAAGCCCCAGCCCCTGAGTGACATCACTCACTATACAGAGAGCATGTTCTTGTCTAGAATCCCTTTCCCTTCTTTTTATCTAAAAAGCCTGTTCCTAACCTTGAGCATGTGCAGATCAAAGCTGTTCCACAGCCTCTGAGGTCTGCTGTGAAGAGAGGAAGTCAGGGAAAGGAGGGGGTGTGGCTGCACACACAATGCAAACTCATTGTAAGGACCTGGAAGGCAGTCAGGAAAACCCATCAGTCTCAGAGGTAGAGGAGAATAAGGAAACAGCCAGGCAGAGGAATAACTGTGGAGGTGGTATAAACAGACCCTAGGGGCACAGGATCTAAGTTATATCTGGTGTTCACCTAGATCCCGCACAAGGAGGTTAGGGTTTATCTGTGGTATTATACCCAGTTCATGGCCCCTAGAGCTATAATCCACAAGAAAACAGGAGTAGAACAGGAGAATAGTTAAACAGGTACAGGTTAAGGCAGGTGGCAGGCTGGATGGTCGTAGAATGAAGCAGTAGGTAAGGGCAGGCAGAAATCAGATAGGATCATTGAA
This sequence comes from Pipa parva, assembly GCA_019650415.1. Lineage (NCBI taxonomy): Eukaryota > Metazoa > Chordata > Amphibia > Anura > Pipidae > Pipa > Pipa parva. Next base: position 1,258 of record WMED01009200.1, on the reverse strand, counting down.
CAGGCAGGAGTCAAACACAGAAAATCAAATAGGAAACACACCCAGGATCGGTAAACAAAATCCTCTAATAGGGCGCAGGCAGGATGGACTTAAAAAGGCGCAAACCCGGCCATGATGGAACTGACGTGCAAATTACACGACTGCAACAGAATGATGCAATTTTGACCACATCAGAATACCGCGACTGCACCAAAATGATGCACCCACGACTGCATCAGGAAGCTCTGACCGTGATGGAACATCGTGATCACAGAGGTATGTCATATTCCTATTTTGATTGACAAAAGGTAAATGGGGCTTTCTTTATAGACAAGGTTTACATACCCTTTAAGTATGCTGAAAACATATTGATAGAGATGTTTATAATAAGCCAACAAGTAAAGCAAAAGGAAATTTGGTGAAGTACTAATTATGGAACATGTTAACTTGCAAAATAAAATGGAACAATGAAACATATATGTTGCCTTAATGTAGTATATTAAAAGATATATATTTACATCAACTGCATAAGTTGTTAATGAATATTAACTATAAATGATGATCTTATATATTTTATTTTGTCCAGTAGAACTGATATCTTCTCAGATGTGTAAGAATATAACTTGTAGGGAACAGGGCCCACTTCTGCCAGTTGACTGAAGGGGTAGATAGGATTCTCATATCATTAAGGACCCAGTGAACAAAATTTATCACTGAAATTAATCTCTGACATACAGCAGATGAATGCATGGATTATCCATGATAGGAAATTAAGCAGATAAATTGCAGTTGTGGTTCATTGTAGAAGATTGTAAACAGCATCCGACTGAGCTGAATGGTGCCCACTGGGAGACCTCCCTTTGCCAGCTGAAGTCACATGATGTGTGACATCACACACAACACCAGCTCGTGAGTAGGTGCTTCTTGTTGGAAAAATGAGACACTGAATGTAAAGTTATCCTCCTGGACCAAAATAATAACTATGTTTTCATATAATATTTCAGTACATTTTAAGTATTATTTTCATCTATTCCACTAATTTATACAGGACCAAAAAGAAATTCTCAACCATTGTCAAAATCAGTTGAAACCATCATACTTTCCAGTGTTTCATATCAATAATGACATTCTTTTTCAACAGGAATACAAATCTGACTTTTGGCTAAGTCACAGGACCAACTTCATAGGAAATAATGAGTTTTCGCTAGTATAAAGTTTATCTTCCCACGGACAGCTGGACCCATAACTAGCTGTGCATATAGAGGCATTGCAGTTGCCT
>WMED01009198.1:2713-16456 GCA_019650415.1 Pipa parva | reverse complement strand
TTGTATTTATGCAGCGCTGCGGGACACTCACATTATTATTTGTCTGAGTTTCTTGTTTCTTATCAAAAATTCAATATCGTGATATCAAAATTTCAATTGAAACTTTTCAATCTGTTTATTTCTATGGAAACTTCATAATATCAATGGGATTTTCTATATCGAAAATTCTATTCCAATATTTTGATAATTTTTGAATTTTTTGAATTGATTTTTTTGACCGAAAAGTCGAAAATGGCCTTTTCAACTTTAATAAATTTTGCCCAAATTTAGGATTGCTTATTTAATACAATATTGCAATCATCATCAGTATACAAAAACATGTTCTTATGTTAGTCATTAACAATGTATATCCTAACCCTATCAAAGACAATTATAAAAGGCCAATTGCAGGTTGGCATAATCTATTTGCAAAATAATGTCAACAATAATAATTGATAATCATACCAGTGATAAGAATTTCCTCTAAGAATATAAAATATAATTGTTTTAGTAAACATGCAGATTTGTCACAATAGAAACATTGTTTGTAAGACATACTTTACACTTTGTCCTTTGCTGTTTGTTGGTGGAAGTCTTGTATTATACAAACGTTTGTAAAATAATTTAGCACATCAATGAGGAAATTAGACTGTTGGATCTTTACATTGTTTTATTGAAATGCAAACCAGTAATTCCCAGGGGACAATTTAGGTCTATTAAAATCCCAAATTCCCAGAGTATCATGGTTGATTTTCCTTTCTCTTGTAACAGCAGGCAGTGTGTCCTACTCACTAAAACAAGCCTAAAACATCAGGATGCAGCATTCATTCATACTTCAGACATTGATTTGAGTAAAGGGCATATGCACAAATGTGGCTGTCATACTTTACATGAATGGGTAGCATCAATTCTCATTCATAGCAATCTTGTTGGTTATAGGAACTTACTGGCTCACATAGGTCCTACAATCAACAAACCAACTCAGTCCAGCCAACCATTATTTGAAGTAGATATATCTGTCAAACTGAGTTGATATTCAGTGATTAGATTGTGTAAGACTTGGGCCCAAGGACATAGGAAAGACATAGCTTAAGTCCACTGTATTCATTTATGCTGATGACCGCAGGCGCATACACATGCCCATTGCAGAGTTTTTTGGAACTCCAAATTATTTAGGGACCACAAATGAAGTGTGAATAGCCAGTTTATTATAAAAAAAAATGGGAGGACCAAAATGATGTGTTTATATTAAAAACAGAGGTAGATGATTTAAAGAGATACTAACCCCCTATTATAATAAATGTTTATAATATATGTATAAAAATCCTGGAGTTAAAGTGGACCTATCACTTCAAAACTCTAATACTAAATTAGGTTCTATTAATGAAATAAATGTTTTTTTAAACATATATGTATTTTAAAAAATGTACCTTTATATAGTGTTTCTCACTGTCATGTTCCCTGTCAGCCCGACTTTTCTTTCTCGAGTCGGATTGGGCGGGGCTAATGCTGTTTGCTGGATAATTCTAGAGATATGTTTCTCTTCTGTACCTGATAAATATGCTTAAATGAGTCAAGTTCATTTTCTTAGTAAATAACTTGTGAATTTTGAATATATTTTTGTAACTTTCTTTTTTTTATGTAAATCACAAGTTTTCTGTGAACGAGACTACTTCATTTTGTGTTACAGACTCTCAACAGCCTTTACAAATTTACAGCTGGGATTGTAGACAAGGAGAACTGAGATTTATAGTCTATTGAGACTATTGGCAAAATCATATTAAAAACCTCTCATAAGTTACACAGCTAAATCTGGAGTGGACATGATAAAGTTGAGAATGTCATTAGATCATCTTTGCTCTGGAAAGTACACAACAGTTTGCAATTCTCTTCATATAATCCCTAGTAACTCATGCCTCATGTCTCAGTCATATATCAGAGGATGAGGCTATAGTGGTAGAAGCAGAAGTAGATTAATCATTAGAATCTAAGGGGCTTATTGACTAAAGTCCAAATTGTTGTGTAAAGGTGTGAATTCACCAGCTAATGACAGTTACACACTACCCAATAAACGAACTATGGGAATATTGTTGTGTTTGCGACTTTACTATTGTCGCGGTCGTGGATTTGTTATGGTAATCCGCTGTATAGTCAATAACTAAGGTGAGAATTCCTCTGTCGAATTCTCAAACTGCCGATTCCCATAGAAAATCCACAGCCGCATCAATTACCCCATTGTGAAGTCGCGATCACTACAATTTTAAAAGTTGCAATTGCGACAATTCTCCCATTGTAAAGTCGCGACTGTGACATTATTTTCATTATAAAGACATGACTGAGACCATAGCAGCCTATTGTGACTGTCTTTAGCTGGCGAATTCACACCTATACACAACAATTCGGACTTTAGTGAATAACCCCCTGAAAGTTCAGTTAAACGATAAATGAGAGATTGAGAGAGATAAAAAGGTAGGTATAAAAATATTATAAATATGAAAATATGGTTTAGATATTCTTAAAAAAAGAGGTAATTTGCAGAAAATTCCACTGCATCCTACATAAAAATAAAATTAGATTTTTAAAACTCGGGTGCATGATGATGACAATATTCTTTTATAGAATATTGTGATTCATATTTAAAACTTTATTACTAGATAACAGACCCAACTGAAATCAAGAGATTCAAAATATATGAATAACTATTTTAACAAATGATCTAGTGGGATATAGGGGACATTTTTTTTCCAGACATTTCCAATGTGGCACCTATTGCCTCTGGTGGCTACATACACCACTGACTTCAGCAGAATAATGAATGATGAAAGGTACTGTATGTTACATACCTTAAATATCCCAGGCTAGGTCTCTCTGAGGCTTTTTGCATACCGTTTGGGAATCTTGGGTGGGTATAGAGTCATGTAGATTGTGTGCCATGGATTATGGTAAAGCTGAATATATTTAGGGGGAATTCACGATAGTCCGAAGTGAGGTGCGGAGTCTTCGCCTCACTTCGGACTGACTGATTTAAAGGGATTCCAGTCTCGGCGAGGCAACTCTTTTGGTCTCACCGAGACTGGAATCCCTTTAAAGCGCTTGCTGATGTCCACATGCAGGACATCAGCGAGCACATATCAGTCAGTACGAAGTGAGGCGAAGACTCCGCACCTCACTTCTCACTATCATGAATTCCCCCCTTAAAGTTTATTGCACAGATTGAAAACAGGTTTTATTATGTTTTTTAGCAACAGGATGCAAGCAGAAGGTTGTCTGATAGGATCTCCCTCAGTGGACCCCTACACTATCTCTCTGCAGTCCCCAATGAAGGTGAGAGTCTCCTTGTCAACCCTTTGGGAAATATCCACTTTCAGATTCATTGTTGTCATGATACCTGGATCCTACTTTGGTAAATGCATCTCTTCCCTAATATTCAGGCTCTAATGGTAACCTAACTTATATGGACAATGTTTTGTAAGGTATTACCAGGTAGGGAACTACCTGGGTCACCGTGGTTGCAGTTGTGACTGGGCCCATGCCCCCAGGGGACCTGGTCTCCTCCCAAGGACCACTGCAACCTTCAGTGGGCCTACAGCATATGCACACCATACCTCCCAAGATCGGGGTGGGAGGGGGGGTAGCACTGCAGGGAGGGGAGTGGGCAGGAAGAGGGGGCCTGGCAGAAGGGCCTAGTATTACTCTCATGTATTATAATATCCGTCTGAGGAGTTGCTCTTCATCTAGGCAACATTAGATTTTAATTCTGACTTATGAAAGATGTGCAAGCAGCAGAATTCCCTGTGCAGTTACATATTAAGGCAGCAGGTGAGACTAATACCTCATCCCTTTGGGATTGCCTCTGATAGGATAAAACTTCTTAAAGTGCAGGAGAACATCACAAATATTCTGTCTAGCTTTACAAAGCTTTCTGCAAGGCAGATCAGTTAAAATGTTCAATCTTGTTTCATATAAAATAACTATACAGAAATACAATTATTTATGATTATCTGGTTTTGGTATCTGCGGAGAAATAAAAGCATGTATTTGGATATTACTAGTCCAGGACATAAATGATACCACAAATGTATTATTCTTAGTCCTTTCTTGGCTATCTTCAGATGACTTATATCTGAACGCATATAATCCTGCCTAGGGCATAGAAGTTAATCTGGCTGTTTTTAATAGCTGTATCCTTATTTGGTGCCAGGCTTTCTACTGGAAAGGGAGGAGACAGAGTCTGTTTTGTAAGTGTAGTAACTGCTTATAATAGGAACAATGTGTTGTGATAGTATTAACAAGTGATTGTTTACATCTGCATCAAAAGGCAGGAATTCCAGTCCATTTTTCTGAATATTGTTTTAAACAAAATATTGAAAACATGCCTTCCTATGTCTTAAAGGGATATCATCATAAAAAAGGTTGTACCTGAAAGCAATGTAGGTTTAGCCAAGTAAATTAGTGCTGAAAAAAATGTATTCTCCTATATTATATAAAAGTTATGTCAACTTTTTGTACATTCATGAAGAAATGCTCTAGTTCTGAGAGGTTTTAAGAATGAGATGTAAGAGATTTTAAAGATATTGGAACACAGAGTTTTCATACCATTGTCCACCTCTCTGCATCGTTTTGCATCATGAAAATGCATTACGACCAGCTCCATAGATTTTATTTGTAACCAGTAGCAACTGTGTGAAAGTATTTGTGGTAAAATACTTGAAGCCATGTATTGTCATGATTATCTGGTGGTTACAAGCTACAGTAAGTCAATGGAACCAGGTCTAATTCATTTTGATGCTGTGGAAAGAAATGGTAGGGGCCTGTGATGTCATAATGGGGGTTATTCATTAAGGTGCGAATTTGACTGTCGAATTCGCAAACAGAGGATTCCCATAGCAAATCCGCTACAATTTCCCCATTGTAAAGTCGTGACAATATTTTAATGTTAAGATTGCGACAATTTCCCATAATAAAGTCGCGACTGCAGCCTATTGCAACTGTCTTTATCTGGCGAAAATGCACCTGTACGCAACAATTTGGACTTTAGTGAATAACCCCCTTTAGTGTGCAATTAGCTTTAAACAATGAATCAGTTACATAGGCCACAAAATTTCAAACTGAGCCATTTTGTTTTCATTACTTTCAGCCTGGAGAGTTTTAATAGGATTAATTAGCACAAAGCTTGTAAGCCGTATTTTTAAAAATGTGAATTTAATGAACATGGGATTTCTTAAGTGACATAAAAGATGCAGTGAATTTAACCAGCTAATCTAAAGGAATTATTTACAATCGAAAGATTGTTGGAAGAAATTAACGGGTATATTTACGAGAGTGGTAAAAAGTATCATTGAAAAGTCGAAAAAATGTTATCGATATCAAGAAGAATTGATATAGATAAATATCGATGCATTAATACCACTACAATTTATATTACTTTCAATGAAGCTCCTTTATCGATATCGATATCGCTTAGAAAAATTTGACAGACCCACCTCCATAGGGAATAATGGATTTTCGCTACCCTCAACTATTCGAACACTTGTTCAGGCGTAAAAAAAAGTTGGAAAGGGCAAAGGGCTTTTTCTGATATCAGTTATATCGATCTACCAGGGCAAATTGTTATGATTTTATTAAATATCCCACCAAATGTGATGTTAGCTAAAGGACTTTTCAGTTCTCATATTCCAAATAAATCTTTGCTGGACCATTACTGTGTTTGTTTTTTTCTCTAATATTTTGAATAAAAGATATTGTGTGTGTGTAGTGGGGGTGGGGGGGGGGGAGGGGTGTTGGGTTGGCAGATGTACTTATGGCTAACAGTTTTCCTGCCCTTAAATTTTACCAATGACAGGCTATAAACTAAACCTAGAAAGTCACACACGCCTAGGGTTTATGCTTTGTAACCACACAGTTTTACATTTTTAGGATTTACATACACAGAAAAGAATGCACGCGAGTCAGAGGAAATAACCAGAGAGGCTTTAATTGGTTAAGAAATTTCCTTTTTCAACAATGACTAATAATCTTGGTTCTCTGAAATGAATATTTATCTTTTGTTAGACGCTACTAAATATAAAACAACTGGAAAGAAATACTAATTGCTGCAAGAGAAAATCATTTGTAAAAATATATACAGTATATATATATATATATCATGAAATAATTTCCATCCTAAGTAAAATGGAAGAATGTATATTAAGGCACAGCTGATTTGCATGAAATACCAACATTACATCTTAAAAGAAGATTACAATGTACAAAGGGTTGATGGCAAAGTTGTTAGGCTAATGCTACACTGTGCATTTTACTGAACATATTTTTATGTGTCTGCCCGAACTCCTATCTCAGCTCCCTATAGACTGACATTATATTGAAGTGGTACCATGTAAAAATATGGATGCAGATTTTTTTTTTAAACAACTATCTGCAGCCATTTATGTGTGATGCTCACTAAGTTATAAGGTAAGCCTACAGGGATAGGGGCTATATGTGGTAGCTACACATGAAGAACTGTTTGTGGCAGTCTTTAATATTATAGAATATTTCTATATGGTTCAATGGGAAATAAAAAAATGCATGTTCATTGCATGTCTGTCTACATGCAGGTCTTGTGGCTTCTTTTTGGCTGTTATTTATACAAATAACATGCCTTTAAGTATAATTTTGCAAAACATCACTGAGCTGAACAAGAGCAGAAGCAGTATGCTGACAATACTGTGTTTGCTTGAATCAGGGATGTTAAAGAAGAAGCAGAAAGAAAGGAAGATTTTACAGAGAGCAGAAGGCAGTGCTGAAGAAAAGTAGTGATTGGTAAATATTCCCCCTAAGAAAAACTTCTTCTAATCTACAGATTATATTTATCTATTCAGAGAAGTTGATTCTTAGCAGGCATATTATAGTTTTCTAATAATGTTTGTATGTATTGAATGTATTCTGTCAGGTCTACTTTAAAGTGTAAGTAAAGTTAGTGAACAAACTATACATATATATATTAGATTTATAATGTAGAAACATAAACTTAAACATTGAAAAGTAAAAACATTTTTGAGTTATCACCTCTTAATTAAGCAGCCTTTCTTCTCAGCATTTCTATGTATAGACACTTCCTGTACAGTGCCCAGAAGTCACCTCACCCTAATAAGGTCACACAATGACATATTTTGCTAGTGTATACTTAGTAATCTGATATTTTCCTTTCACTGCACAAGCCATGCAGCATTGAATTCCAACCAGACAGTGTCGGTTTTTAAGACAGAGATTGTGAGAGGGGTGGGGGCGGGGCCTTATACTCCACAGGAAGGAGGAATATTTTACAGAGGGATAACAAGAGCTGCAGAGTGAAAAGGTGAGTGAGGATTTCATTAATCGTTTTTCCACTTTACAATACTTTAATGGGGAAACCTTTATAAATAGAGCTTACTTACACTTTAAATTGCATGTGGGAGTGTTTCAGACAACATGCTGCTTCAGTGAAAAGAGAGGTGAAACACATGTTGTACATAGATCAGATAATGTTAATTAAAAGACAAAATACACACAAGGGAAGGCTGATTAGTGTAGAAAAAACCTGTGCAGCACTGGATGCAGACATGAGCAACAACAACTGATCCTTGTGAAGCGAGTTACTATGTATAAGTTTATTTACAAATATAATACATGGGAAAAGTGCATCAAACAATTCAAGTAAAATATCACAAGGATAGTTCACTTTAAATGCCGGGTTGAGGTTGACACAGGAGGTTGGAGGTCCCTGCCCCATAGAGCTTACATTCTAAACGTGCAGCAAGATGCGTATGATGGCAGTTATTTGTCTTCTTCTGTACAGTGAAAAAATACCAAAATAGAATGTTATTTTGAGGTGACTCAGCAGATTTCAGAGACATTTGTAAAATTTGTAAATGATGAAAATTTTTTTTTACTTCTCCCACAGTCTTAACAATTCTGTACAGCTAACTGAGGGGGTAATGCACATCATTTCTTTTAACCAATGTTCAACTGGCCCGTTGGGATACTGGGATAATTCTTAGTGGGCCCCAGGCATGCCAGCCCAAGAGGGCTGTGACCTAATTTCTCGCAGGCTACATCACATGACATTATATGTCACATGATATGGTCGGCACAGGGGTGGCTTCTTCTGGTGGGCCCATCAATCCTCCAGTCCAACACTGCTTTCAATTAACAGAAATTAAAGGGAGCGGCAAGAAAGTTACATATTTACCACAGAAAAACAAAATCCTTTTAAAGTCTTATGACTTGTCAGTGCCTCTCAGAATATTCCTTTAGAATGGGGAAACATATATTTAGTCAGTGAGATGTAATGCAAGAAGTGAAATTCTTCTCTAGCTTTCCTTATGAATCATTATAGCTACAGCTATAATAAGCAGCATCATAGGCATGTCACAAGAAATCTTAAATTGCTTAAAATGCATGAAAGGTTTTCATTAAATCTCAGTTATAGTTACTGATAAGGAATGACATATAATAATATTGGAGTGTGGCTTGAAAGCAGTGAATGTAAGTCTTTCATTCAGTGACTCATCTGCCTTCAGGCATTGTGTAGCCTATTCACCTTGTGGCCATTGTTTTTATAAGGAAGATGAGTGGCATATGGAAGGTTAAGGAAAGAGTCATCCGTTCACTCACCTGAGCCACTTGTCTTCCCTCCAGGCCTTGGTAGAACTAGTTGTAATTGAAGTATTTTTCATTCCAAGGCCTCTAAGATTACCACTGAATGAGGTAGTGCATTGTTTCTTAAGTGTAACATTGATCTTTTGCATAGAGCAATCACTTGACAATTATACCTGTAATTTGCATTTGTGGATTTCTCTTTATTGTATCTAAAACAAAACACATCTGTGCAAGAGTAGCGAGTTTTTGGATGTTTCCCAAAGATGAAATAAAGAGCATTATTTTCTACAGTATAACTATACCTGAAGGTGTTATTGGGGATCTGTTGTCACTAAAGGTCCTTTAAAGAAAAAACACATTTCATGAGTAAAAATTTAGATATTTTTGACAGTGTAAAATGTTCAGTTCTCATTAATTATATATTAAAAAAAAAACACCTTGTCTACAGGCTCTGTCTTTCAGACTGCTACTACTCTTGATTTTAAAAATACTTTTTTCAGTAGTTAGCCATTTATACCCCAGTGCAGCAAGAAGAAATTTTTCCCTTATAACAATGCATGGTAAACAGTACAACACATTTTATTACAAAATCAAGGCAGGGCACCTGTCTATGTACTGAAGGAGAAGGACTTCATAGACACCAGTATCACTTTCCAATTCCTCCTCAGGGAAAACCTCCACTTCTAAAACCCATTCTGTCTCATGGTCTTCCTATCACTAGGTACAGGACTATGTCTGGGCTTAACAGCAGATCACTAGCCCACTCCCAATCCACTCTAAAATCTATCTAGATATCCTTTAATATTTTATATATCTCTAACCACTAACTTTAGCCACAAGAATACACCAAAGCAAGATTTTTAACAAAACAACTTTTCACCCCTCTTTGGCATACCTGAGACAAAGGTTTCCTGATTCTTACCTTATATACAGTGGGGGGAGGGTACATGGTCAGTAAGGTCCTCATACTAAGGTGTCCTAATACTTACAAGCCCAGTAATAATACCATGGAACAGGAATAATACATTTACAGAATGCTTAGCAAAATACTGTACATTCTTTATGGAATCAGTTCAACTTGCATGGAAAACGATACATACAATTGGTGTTTGATTCTGTATATTTATATCAATATAAATGAGAAACTTCAAGTACCATGTTTGAATAATTGCCACATGATTTCACATGTATTTCTCATTTTATCTAGCTCTTTAAATTAACTCCAAACATATCATTTTCACAAGTCCAATGTAGGAATAACTGGCCCTCCAATCCAAATATATACAGTATATATAAATATATAGTTAATTATAATAATTATTATTTCTTTTCTGGTGTAACCGGTCAATTAAAGTTTAGGTTTTTATCTTGACAGTAACTTGATATGTTTTATACGGCTGTTGTTTTTGGCTGAAGGTATAAGAGCTTTGGTCAACAATAATGCAATGGGAAACAGGATCAGTTTTTTAAATACACAGGAAAAACATGCTGGAGGGGGATTTTTAACTCTTTATACAAGATTTGAGGTTGGGATATTGTAAAATGTAATAGAAAAGTGACATAAATGGTTTTATCTTTCCACAGGCTGAAATAATTCTGGTAACAGAAGTTACGATCTACCTTTGCTGTGATTATCTTTTAACATGGAAGTCGAACACTTGAAAAAGGGCACCAGCCAGATGATGCTACGATTTAGCAATTAAAAGATCATCAAAACAAAGGTGCAGTGTTACTGGTTCTTAAAGAACCATAAACCTTAATTCTAGCTATAAATGCAGTTTTATTGTCATGTAATCCTCCAAATGTAAGGGTGAATTCCAACCTATGACTGCTTGATGCAAGGAAATGTGACAGAAAACCAGAAGAAAGAGATATGCCTGATTTACATTCTGGATAATTTTTTTTAAGCTACTTTGTCTATATAATAGAACAAAATGTATCACATTTTCAGTGGAATTATTACGTATTATTATATTGGAATTGGACTGCAGTACAGTCCCTCGGTTACTTAGCATTCCATGGCTGGATTTACAGTTGCATTATGGGATATTGCAGCAGACTCTTTTCTTTTGTAGCACCTCAAGTAAATACAAACGAAGAGTGTAATCACAAATAAAATGTTTTTTTAAACATCATCATTCTAGAAGACTCTACAAACTATGTTAACATTATAATTGGTGTGTAAAGGGCTGAGAACTGTAAAATACTTCCATAGTAGCAGGATGTACATACAGACTAGTCTATTGACCCCAAAAAACAATCTTTTCTCCAGCATAGTACACAACTATAAAGATTTGTGCATCAAATCTGTCACTTACTTCCTGAAACCTCCTTTCTGGAGGGCAAATGTGATAAGATCATGGACCTAGAAAATATCATTAGGTGGGGAAAATAAGCTTCAAAAGAACAAGTTTTTTTTTTTAAATAAAAAAGGTTCTAGAATCAATTAATGTGTAAGTAGTTCTTTAACAACGTAGCACTGAACAAAATTATATGAAAAAACAATTTCACCCAACGCCAATGTGTAGCGCCTGTATGCTGTAAAAGTTTCTCGGATGAAAGTCAAGTACAATCCTGCGCTTAAACCACTGAGGTGCCTGCTTCTGCGCCTCAAAATGAACGACAAAAAGACAGTTCCATACGTGATATGGTGAGTGGTAGCGCTGGAAAAGATAAAACAAAAAAGGGCAAAAATATTGCCCCTAGTGTGATACAGTCAGATGTTATGAATTGTGCGGTCTATAAGTGCTGTATTCAATTATCGTTTATGAGGAATCACTATGGTGATGCTGTGGATTAGGCTGTTTAAGAAGTTGGGAGATGGTGCAATACTGTGCCTTTATCTCCAATCTGTGCTGTTACGATCTTAACAATCACAGGTGCTGATGCTGTGCCAGGGTGTGTTAACACCCCCTTGTGGATTGCACTTACCAGAAAATCTATAAGGATGCGCATATAAATGATATGGTGAAGCCCTTCACTTTATGTCATCAGGATCCTCATTCATGTAAAGACAGAAAGCCCAATGGTGCAATATTGCTATATCAAAAAACGATTTATTGATAACAATTCACTACTCACATTGAGCCCAATAAAAAAGTGCTTAACATACAGTACAACTCCAATGCTCAACGCGTTTCTCCGATACACTCAGCTTCCTCAGGAGCTAGTAAACTTATTTCTTTGTCAACGTCCTTCAAGACATGTGAAAACCTTTATCGCATCTAAATAAAACTTTTTCTGTAAGTTGATTAATAGTAAAAGGTTTAGAGGTTCCCTAACAAATTTAATGACTGATGTTCATGGTTTTCACAAAAGATGGGAGAAATTTAATAAAGTCGAAAACAATTTTTTCAACTTTTTCAATTGTTTTTAGCCACAAAACCGGGTGAAGAGGTTGAATATTTTTGCCCCCATTTTCACCCATTTTTGTCCATTTATAGCTTGTTTTTCAGGCAAAAAAAAGCAGGAAAAAAAAGTAAAAAATAAATAATTTTGAACTGTAGTAAATTTTTGGCTTAGGGTTCATTTTGAATGTTCCTCTGAAGAGTTTAAAGTTAGTGTGTTACATTTCCTGGAGAGATGAAGCACTGGCATTGAGGTTCTACCTAAAAGGAATGCAGTTATTTCTATGTCATATATTCAAAAATGTATATTTAAATTCCTGCTTTGTATTTGCTTTATATTTTTGGTTTGTGACCATCTTTTATCTCTGAAGTAAACAACCCCCCCACTCCGTGAAATTGATGAGGCGTTTATTTACAAAGTGCCCCAGAAAGCAAAATTTTTAAATGATGTCTGCAATCAGCAACAGGAAAAACACAGCAAAACAATAAAAAAAAAACAAACATTTTAACTCCAATATGACAATTACTGCATAGAGATAACTGCCATGCTAATCCAAATACCAATAGCCTTTTTCTTCTGGTAGTGGATCTTTAAGAGATAAATGGCTAAAGACATGTCTTTCTGTGGGAGGGGGGCGGGGGTGGGGGGGGGTCAGTTAGTCTCACTGCTGCTCTGCTAATTTCATCAAGAATTAAATAAAACCAAAAACCACACCTGTCCCAGAGTAATTTATTTCTTATTGGAAAGGAAGTGGTGGAGTTGAGGTGCTGAGATACTCAGCTGTCATTGGTGCAGATTTGAAGGCTGAGCCTGTGTACAGATGTGGAATGATGAAATATACCCATATAGTTAAAATGTATTAATCATATGGGGACACTTGCAGTTTGGATTAATTGATGGATTCAATGGGAGTGAGTAGAATAGTGCGAGATAACATTCAGAGGGGGTTATTCAATAAGGTGCGAATTTGACTGTTGAATTCGCAAACAGCGGATTCCCATAGTAAATCTGCGACAATTTCCGCATTGTAAAGTTGCGACAATTTTTTTAAAGTTAAGATTGTGACAATTTTCACATAATAAAGTCACGACTACGACAATACTCTCATTATAAAGACGCGACTGTGACAGTAGCAGCCTATTTCGACTGTCTCTGTCTGGGGAATTTGCACCTGTATGCAACAATTTGGACTTTAGTGAATAACCCTCTCAATGTAAATAAATTTAAGGTTATAAGTCTGGAACATAGTAATAAGCAAGCTACATATAAATTGCATTGGATTCACGGGTGCAAATTAAAGGAAAAAGATATATGAGTGACTGCAATCTTGGTAACAGTAATCAGTGACAAAATTAGGAATATATAAGACAAACTAAAGAAAGCAAGTTTAAGTGAACTTATATATAAATATTGGGTTAGAATGAATTGGGAGTATGTTGCATTGGTTTGTACACACATCTAAAAAAAATAGTCAGAAAAGATTTATAGGTTGTATACCCAGATAATAGTGAGCATGGGTAAATCATGCATTTATCATTCTCCTAGTTCTCAAGGGCCATTGCATATGTGCTGGGATGATGGTACATGAAATGTGCATGCCTGAACCACTGTCTTTTCTTCTCAGTGCCACTACCCTATCATAATGAAGGTGCTGCGATGGGAGGCATGTGCTTGTGATGTATTACTAACAACAGACAAATCCTGGCACATTCAAAAAATAATGGACAGGAACCAACAGGAAGGACTCCAGCAGACCACAATACTCACAGGAAGGAAGAGACACTGCTGCTCAACTGT